>MU089689.1:0-120541 GCA_014858505.1 Corymbia citriodora subsp. variegata
GGGCCCCTTCTGCTCAAGATTGTTCTCTTTATGCTCATCCGAAGGGCTCGTGTTTGCTGGATTGCTATCATCAATCTGCCGTGTAGGTAAGAGACATCCATCTACTTTCTCTTTTTTTAGTGCCGAACACCCCAAGTATCAAAGTTTAGCCCAGGAAATATTTAAGTGTCAAAAGTTTCGAAAAGTACATTTAAATGCCAAAATCAAAGAAGAATGGATCACTTAAGTGCTAACGGTAAGAAATTTCGGCAAAAATGTTGAAATTGCATTTTTCCGAAAAGATGAGCTCAAAATAGCATCGTTTTTGGCATTTAGATGATTAGATGAGTCCAAAATGACGTTGTTTTATCCCAAATTTAGTCTTTGATATAAATATTAATTAAATTAAATTAAAAAATAAATTAAAAGAAAAAGAGGGTGCAGCCCTTGCCAAACCCTCTCCCCTTCCCTTTTTTTTTAAATTTATTTTTTAATTTAACTTAACTAATATTTTTATTAAAAATCAAATTTGGAGCAAAAACAATGTTTTTTTTTTTTGCCCTTTTTTATTGATAAGCTTTCCAACTAGCCATGTAGACAAGATATATTATTAAAAATTAGCCATATCGGATTTTCAATTACCTTTGCCAGATATGACACTTAAATGTCCCAATTTTCCTATAAAAGAAAAAGCACTTAATGTCCCAATTTTCCTATAAAAAAAAAAGCACTTAAGTATACATTTCGAAACTTTTGGCACTTAACTATCTCCTATGCCTCATGCCAAGTTTTGGCACTTTTGCAGTACTTCTACCCTCTTTTTTCCTCAAACCGATACAAAAACAACAATATTTTTTCTTTTTCTTTTTTCCTTTTATGTAGTTTAAATTTGATAAGATACATGAAAATCTAGACATAATTCTAATAGACAAGTACAATAGAGAGACATGAATGAATAATTAAAATATGATTAAACAAGGCAAAAAGTTGCATGAAAATTATTGAATTATTGATTTTAAGCTAGAGAACAACAATCAATGCTAATTGTCAAATAATATTTCATTCGAACTAGAAGAAGAAAACAAAATAGAAACCCTGTGAAAAATAAAGTAGCAATGCCAATTTGCGTCCCGGAAAGAATGAGTCTTCCTATTTTTACTAAAGTTTCTTTCGCATCATCTCCTTCTCACTATGGCTTCACTTTCTTTACAAAAATAGTACATGACGTAAAGTAAAGTCTGGTCTTTCTAAGTTTGGCAATTACAATGCTAAAAATTCGCAGTAAAATGGGTAGCAATGATCTGCTTAATGGTGTTGAGGTAGTAGCTAATGATCGAAAACCACAGGATCTTGGTCCTTTTGAGCACGATTTTCCTTTTCATTAGGGTTATACATAGCGTATAATTTCCAATAGATCATATATTGTTAGATGGTGATTTGCAACTCTTTTACTAATGGATTGGTTGGTGTACCAGATCCCTTTTCTTGTTTAGTTCAAAACACATGCTTTTGTTTCCTTATTGAATAGACAAAATTAGTATGACTTTATTTGTATAACAAAAAGTCCTTGTCTTCCTAGTTTTATGATTTATATACATCAGCAAATATATGATTGCGGAAGCTACAAATACCATGGGATAATCTCTAAACATCATGAGACAAACACTTGTGTACGAAAAGTGTTTTATTTTGATTCCTCTAATCATTGATGTGCATCCTTGAAAGCCGGGATCTCTGTTTAATGTTTTTTGGTAGGAGAAAGTCTTGATCTTCTTGGACTAATTAGTTTTCTCTCTCCATTAGTGCACTTCTGCATTAAATCAGATAGAACTAAGAAGATAGGACGAATTCTATGAGCTCCAGGCAACTTCAACTGTTGCTCATGAGTTCCTAAATTGAGCGATTCATATTCCTATCTTCCAAGAAAATACATCTCTTTATACATTTCCAAGAAAATAATCTCTAAATATTATGAAACATGCGGACAAAAAAGTATTTTATGTTGATGCTTCTATCCTCTTATGTGCATTCCTTCAAGGGTCTTGATCTTTGTTTAATGTTTTTGGTTGATGAAAGTCTTTGTCTTTTCGGACTTCATAGTTTTCTTTTCTCGCTCCATTAGCTAACTTTTGTTTTAAAAAAGATAGAACTGAGCAAAAATATAGGAAAAGTTCAATCGGTTTTGGATAATTTCGACAGTTGCTCATGAATTCCTAAATTACAATTTGCATGGCTATTCAATACTTGTTGCCTTACTGTAATACCCATGCTGACCAAAAGATTTCCTTCCAGGATCTGGTGAGAGAGTGAGGATAAGATGGGAAAAATGAAAAATCTTGCAGGAGCCAATAATTTATCGATGAAACGCAACCTCCGAATGGCAATCCTCGCGAGTCTATCTCTGCAAGTCTTTCTCATATTTGTTGCGCCCATTCGCAAGAGGTGTTCAAAGAATTGGATTAGGAAGCTCATCTGGTTAGCTTATTTGGCTGCTGACTTGGTCGTTGACTATGCGTTTGGACTCATGGTCCAAGCCCAAAGCAGTAGTGATATGTCAGACTTCAAGGCTAATGCATATGGTGACCTTTTGGCATTTTGGGCTCCATTTCTTCTACTACATCTCGGAGGACCAGACACCGTAATCGCTATCACCCTTGAGGATAATGAGCTGTGGGGTAGGCACTTGCTTAGTCTCTTATTCCAGGTAGGCATTGCAGGCTACGTGTCACACCCCAAATCACACGAACTAGGGCATGACACGGCCATCCTTTTAACAAAGGACGAAGCCTCAACAAACCAACATACAGCCTTAATGAACATATATACATCCACTTATATATATATATACAACAAAAGGCATATGGTTACAATATCAGAGTTTTCTAAAACCACCAAAAATACATACACCTCCTAAACAACTAGCTCAAGTTCACTAACCAAGCTAGCTTACCAAAAATTTCCCACAAGCAAAAAGTCCTCCCCGATACGAACGCTCACGTCCTATTGGCGGCTCACTGAGGAACCTGAAAAACATGAAGAGATGAGGAGTGAGCTACTACGGCTCAGTGAGTAACACATTTCTTCCAGGCGGATCGGGAAATCACTATGCACATTTATAACACCAATATAATCCACTTTGAACATAATATATATACATATTATGAATATTTCAAGAATCCACAAAATAGGTACCAATGGTCAAGTCCATTGGTCAATCTCATAAACACATGCCAAGGGTCTATCCCATTGGCTAAACTCAAATCAAATGTCAATGGTCTACTCCATTGACCAAGCTCAAGCTCAAATGTCCAACCATGATCACATTTAACGCCCGTGACAAGGCGACCAAGATTCCCCCCTGGTTAGGTCTCCACCTACTATAAGCCGGTGGCTCGGCTCACAAGGATATCCTAGACTAGTATGCGCATACCCACAAGCCATTCATTAGGCTCACAGCGACATTGAGCATCAACACCAGCAATAATCAATCCCCAATAATCCACCACATAATCAAAACCATTTCATAATTCAAGCATTTAATAAATATGGAAACACTTTACACAAGCCAGAAGTTTTCCAAGGTCCTTTGATAAGGTTTCACAAACCACTTTCAGGCAAATATCCCAACAAAGGACAATTCCCTCATTTAAACAACAAACGGTAGTAAAAACCCGATCCTATTTTTATGCATCAAAGAATGCTATTTTTCAACTAATAGCATATATTACCCATAATATTCTTCAAATATGAGTTTAAAATACAAGGAAGAAATAGAGTCACTCACCTGAGAAAAGCCAAAAATCAACTAAGCCCTTAACTGAGCCGATGCACTTGAATTCCTAATAATTAATTCAAAAATAATATTAAAGACCGAGTAAATGGGCATTCTAAATAATGACTCGGCTATATTACGCCTATTTATCGATAACACGACACCTACGTGTCAACGGAAAGCTCGCCTTAAACAAAAACCTATTATTATACGCGAAACACGGACACGCAAACAGCTTTGTTGCCCCATAACTTCCTCCACAAAAACCGGTTTCAAGCCCACTTATAGTCATTAGAAAGCTCTTTTGATGCTCTACAACAATCCCCATAACAGCCGCCTCAAAATCTCGCCAAAAACAGCAGAAAACCAGTCTCGAGGCTACTGGTCGCTACAGTAACAGAACGCGCGCCGAACTTCAAAAATTTATTCCGGATAAACCGCAAGTTCAAATTCAATTCCGCAAAATGCTATAGCTTCACAACATCCTAAATTATATTTCCCATAAAAATTTGCAGCTCAATGACCCGAAAATCAGACTTCGCCGCCTAAATCTCCATGAACTCCGAATTTCAAGCCCTAATTGCGATTATACCTTCAAATGACAATTAAAGATCTTGATCACTTACCGGCGTCGTAGGATAGTGTCAAGATAGCTTGGTGAGTCATCCGGATCATGGGTGCGCCAAAAGTTCTCTCGGTTTGCCCCTTTTCCTCTTTTCCTTCTCTCCCTCTCCTCTCTCGTTTCTGCTTCTGATTCTTTCTTCTATTCTGTTTTCTGCCCACTGACTTGAGCGCAGCAAAAATAAGGGGAAAGAAGATGGGCTGGGCTGGCCTTTTAAAGAGAAAAGAAATGGGCTGACTTATGGCCCATATGTTACACTACGTATTCTATCAATCCTTCCCCAATAGCAAGTTAATTGTCCCAACCATCTTCCTGTTTATTGGTGGAACAATCAAGTATATAGAGCGCACATGTGCGCTATATTTCGCAAGCTTCAGTGGGTTCCGTCGTTCCTTGCTCCCACCGGCTCAGGCCGGGCCAAACTATGCCGAGATCATGAAACAACATGTTGCCACTGGGAGACCGAGGCCAACAACAGCGGAGGCCTCACGTGGAGGGACACATGATGGAGCGGAGAAAGGAAATACTTTGGACGACAGAACAGTGATAGAAGAGGCGTTTTTTTTCTTCACAACCTTCAAAGGCATCCTTGTGGATCTCATCTTCAACTTCCATGAAGAAGATAGTAGCCGCAGATTTTTCACGAGCAGACCTGCAAAGGATGCTTTTAGGATCATTGAGGCTGAGCTCAACTTCTTTTATGACGTTCTTTATACCAAGGCTGCCATTGTTCATCGTCCAACAGGGTACCTTTTCCGAGCAATCTCATTTGGCTCCATTGTTGCTGCTTTTGCATGTTTCTATGTCCTAAACAAGCATGGTTTTCACGAATATGATATACAGATTACTACACCCTGCTCCTTGGAGCTGTTAGCTTGGAATTTGTAGCTCTTGGTTTGCTCATTTGCTCTGACTGGACAATTGCAAAAATAGTGATATCTGAGGAACATCGTAGAAGTCAGTTTGTAGGAAGGATCTTCGTTAAGTTCTTCCTCATGGTAATCTGAAAGTTTGCCATTTGCATTGCATATGATATATGCTAGATGGTCTAGATCTCTCTTCCAGTACAATTTGATAGAATTCCGGCTGAGAAAGTGCCCAAAATGGATTGAGAAATCCTTGCTCTCATTCCTCTGGGGGAATGGTTGGAGGACTTGAAGTCTGAACGAGTGAAACCATACAGCGAAGAGTTAGGCAAACTGATTTTCGATGAACTGAAACGGAAGGCGGAGGCCTCTTTGCGGAAAGAAAGAAAACAGATATGTTCTGCTCGAGGTGAATGGGCTCTAGAGCATACCAAAACAGAGCAAGATTGCCAAAACTTGCTTCAATTCGTCCGTGACGTTGATTATGGCGAGAGGCTTTTACTGTGGCATATTGCCACCGAACTCTGTTACAACAAGGATGAGAGCAAAAACAACCACCGGATATTTAGTAAGGTCTTGTCAGATTACATGCTTCATCTTATGATCAAAGAACCCGACTTGATTTCTGCAGTGGTTTGGATTGGCCAAATGAGGCTTGTAATCCAAGACACTTGTGCTGAGTTGGACAGGTTCTTAATGATGCGTGTATTCTCGCGAAAGAGTTGGAGACACTTCAGGAGAACAAATGGGAGATCGTGAGTGAAGTTTGGGTGGAATTGCTTGCGCATGCTGCGATTAATTGCCGACCACACATGCATGCTCAACAACTTAGTAAAGGGGGAGAACTCGTCACCTTGGTTTGGTTGTTGATGTTTCACCTGGGCTTGAGCGAACAGTTCAAAATAGCTAAGGGTCGTATTAATACTCGAGCTAAATGATGGATAGTTGCTGAGTCGGCCAAAGATGAGGCTCCTACGTGCAAATTCCATTGACCATCTCAGGGTAGGAACCCTTCTTTATTTATGCCTTCGCGTATTTTTCTTCTTGTAATAAGTGTGCTTATTTGCTGTAACTGCACTTCACCAAGTTTCTTTGCCTGAAAACTCTAGCTGTTCAATTTCTCTAATATTCTACATTTTTGTGCACTTCTTTGAACCAAATGAGTTAAGCTCATCCATATTACGTCCAATTGCATTAGTTTAATATTTGATTCACCAGTTTAATGTTGTACTGATAATGGAAAGTAACATTTTTAAGTCAAAATAATAAAAAATCTATCGTATAGTCTAAAACATTTTCTAGTCTAAAAGGAATGCAATACGTGATTTGCTTCACTTTGATACGGGTCAAACCAAGAGCATTCATTAATGATATGCTTGTAACTCCCGCTGCAAGAGCCATGTGTGGTATTGTACACACTATAATATAGATCAAACTACCAACAACCAATGCATAAGGCACCTTAAAGATAGCCCAATCAACCTCCAGCCCACTTCCAATTCCTATTCGCAGCCTAAACTATCAGCCCACAATACAAGCAAGCCCGAAGCCTATTTTCCTCTCACCAACGACCAGCCCTTTCTTTCCCTTATTCCTTTTCTCTTCCCTGCACGTGCTGATCTTCCTCTTGGCGGTCTTCCTCGACGAGCCTCACCCTCGCCGAAGCCTTCCCTGTTGAATTCCACGCTGGAATTTCCCCGCACGAACCCGTGCCCGAACTCTAATCGGTCCCACATCAACACCTAACGTCACCAACCATCACCAAGTTATCTTCGCCGGCCACTACTCCGGCTAACGCAGGACTCATTCCGGCGACATTAAACTCCCTGGATATATACGTCAAAAAACAAACGCTGTAGCAATAAGGCAGACAGATGTATGCACATGTCGAGGCAAAAAGAGAGGACTGACTATGGTGGCCTCTAGCCGCTAGCTCCTCTGGCGAAGTATGGATTTTCCGGCGTAGGGGTGCGCACACTACGGCCGACTTAGATGACGCGAGATATGCCATCCAAAAATCAAAGAAAATTCCGACGGTATATTTTCAAACTCGTTCAGACTGATTTTGGCCTAGCTACCTGCACATACTTGTGTAGTTTTGGGTGAATAGATCAAAGGGAGAGCAATGGAATTGGCCAAGAAAAAGGGGCAAGAGCAACGCATTATGATCGAATGATTGCAGAAAATCTGAAGGAAATAAACGTTGAGAACTTTATAGTCTCCGAATAGACTTGACGTGTAGCCACTCCAATCTTTTTGCAATGGCTTGAAATTAACAAAATTATTTAATATTCTTTTTCATATGAAACAAAATGATAATTTCTTGGATAACATCGCACAAGGATCCAAATTATTACCCTTTCTGCAATCAGTACCCAAATGTTATTTCGTTCAGTCAGTTACATCAAATCTTCAAATATAGGGTAAATCCTTTGTTAAATCACAGACAAAAAATGTTAATATGATGCTTGTTGTAAAATATTGTGTTGTAAAATATTGCTTCGCAAGTATATAATAGAGAGAATAGAGGGAGAGATTAAGTGGAGGAAACATATGACACCAGAGATAGTAGAGAAAAAGTCAGGAACCAAAAATCTCTTATTTCTCACTATTTGTGCTCCTATTTATAGGGATGCACTTATCATGAACATCAATGTATCTGATAATACATGTATCGGATAGAGAGATGAACATTCATCGGATAGGGAGATGTACTTAGAACGTAGGATACATGTATTGGATAGGGAGATGAACATTCATCGGATAGGGAGATGTACTTAAAATGTATGATACAAATGTACCATAATAAGTACATGAATATAATGAATATTCATACATGTATTTCATAACAATGCTAACATTGTTAAATAGTCATTCACTGCCCACATTGGCATTTGCTACGACATCTTGATATACTGCCACATAAGTCAAGATATATCTGATTGTCTAAGTCAACACTTCTTCTTTACACATCACTCAATCTACAAGGTGAGCAAACTATGTCGCCAAAATCATATGGCATGATAATTCATTTAATGAATGCCTCAAATTTAGTCAAATTTGAAAATTTGAGGTACCTAATTGAATAAAGAAAATTTTAGATACTCAATTGTAAACCAAGAAAAAGTTTTGATACTTGATGTCATCATCCTCAACTTCTAAAACACACTAAGAAAAAACATCTCAAGAAATATGTTGTCTACGAAAGTCACTGTAAGGTGGCGAAGTTGGGAATAGTCACTGTGATGGCGGTGCTAACAGCAAAAACACAGCAATGGTGCTCCATCTTGTCCCTTCCCTTCTTTTATTTTCTTTTTTGAACTTTTTGTTGTTGCTTCTGTTTTGTTTTTCTCTTGGCTTATTTTTTTTCTTTTCTTGAACTCAATTTGAAAAGATACATGAAAATCTTGACATAATTCTAATAGACAAGTACAATGGAGATTCATGAATGAAAAAATTCCAAAATGACTGAACTCGAAAAGAGTTGGAGGAAAATTATAGTATTGTTGATTTTAAGCAAGACACGTAATGCCTAGAAATTTTACTGGCAATGCAAAGTCTTGGTCTTCCTATAATTTATTAAAGTTTCTTTTCCATCATCAAAAGACCTACAAAAGTCTTAAGGCCTGTTTGGTTCGGCTTTGGGCAAATGCCCTTAAGAAGATGCAAGTACCTTTAGGTTGAAGGGGTTTTTCAAAATGCAAATACCGTTTGGTAAAATGAAAATTTTCATTGCAGTGCGAAGCAACTTTGGCCTAAACACCGTTTGGTAAACATTATATTTTGTAAAGCACTTTGACTAAATTTATTTTTTAATTAAAATTTTGTATTTTTTTTTTTAATTTATTCACATCCGGCGGCCAGATTTGGCCGTCGGACAGCACTGCCTGAGGTGAGGTCGCCGACCTCAGGCAGTGGTCAACCATCGCTTGGGCTCGCGACCCAGGCGATGGTCGCCTGGGCTCGCGACCCAGGCGACGGCGACGGCGACGATTGCCTGGGCACGCAACCCAAGCGACAGCGACGGCGACGCTGGGTGCGCGACCCAGGCGAACACCGCTGAGGTCGCACAGGTGACCACCGCCTGGGTCACGCGACCTTGGCTGGCGGCCACCGCTTGGGTCGCGCGACCTTGGCCGGCGATCGCCGGCGTTGAGGTCGCACAGGTGACCACCGCCTGGGTCACGCGACCTTGGCTGGCGGTCGCCGGCGTCGGGGACGCCTTGGCCGGCGGTCTTCGACCTCGTCGGCTCCTTGGAGAAGATGAACAGTACAACTTGCATTTGCAAGATGCAACTTCCCAAAGTCACTCAAGACCTCCCTTGGGCTAAAGGCCTTTAAGGTCCTTTGAAAATGCAATTGTATTTGGCCAAAGCCCTCTAAAATACGAACCAAACAGGTTCGCATTTGGCCAAGGAGCTTTCAGGGCTGAAAGCCCCTTGGCAAAGCTATACCAAACAGGGCCTTAGTCTTCTTGAAATCCAATTAATTTCTTTACCACTGTCACTTTTTCACTTTTGCTTTATTTTCCAAACAAAAAAGAAAAATAATATCTTTAGTAGGTGAAAAAAGTCACAATTCTCAACATCCCTTTACTTCGCCATAACTTCTAGTTCTACAGTGGACCGATTCGCTCATGACCATTGGAGAGATCTTTCTCGATTCCTTCTTTCGGGTTCTATTCGACAAAGTTTAGTTATCTGGCTTGCACTATGTGCAAAGTGATGGAATCAACATCACCTTGCTCAATATGTAAATCAATAATATTGTTATATTCTCTCATGTATTTCAATCTTACATATTTGAGTTTTTTTTCTATCTTATAAAAAAATTAATAGAAAATTCAAATCATGGTATATTTTTCTCTTTCCATGTAAATGTATATGGACACAATTTCCTTATATTGTATAAATAATTTTTTTTATTAATTAATGATTTGAATTTTGCAAAATCTTTTGGATGTTAATCCTTACATGCAATTAGTATGCACTTTTGCTAATTTTATTAAATAAAACTATCTTCCTAATCCGTATATCCATTATCTTTTTGGATAAGTTTAAAATTAGGGTTATTTCTCATCTTAATGTATCGAAATATTCTTATCAAAATAGTCACACTAGTGGCGGTGCTAACTACAACAACACTCTATCTCGCCCTATGTCTTCTTATTTTCTTCCTTTTTAACTTTTTGGCATTTCTTCTTTTTAGTTTTTCTCTTTGCTTTTTTTTTCCTTTTATTGAACTCAAATTTGAAAAGATACACGAAAATCTAGACATAATTCTAATAGGCAATTACAATAGAGATTAATGAATGAAAAAAATTCCAAAATGATTGAACCCAAAAAGAGTTAGAGGAAAATTGTGGTAACGAACCCAAAAAGAGTTGAACGCCTATAAATTCTATTGGTAATGCAAAGTCTTGGTCTTCTAGGAATTTATCAAAGTTTCTTTTCCACTATCATAAAATGTGCAAAAGTCTTGATTTTCTTGGAATCTATTAAAGTTTTCTTTCCCATCATACTATCAAAAGACGTGCAAAGTCTGTCTTTTTGAAATCTACTGAAATTTCTTTCTTTCTTACTCATCATACTATCAAAAGAGGTGTCGTACTATCAAAAGACCTGCAAGTCTTAGTCTTTTTGGAATCCACTTAAATTACTTTCTTTCTTACTCATCGTACTATCAAAAGACGTGCAAAATTCTTGGTCTTTTTGGAATCTACTGAAATTTCTTTCCCACCTTCACTTTTTCACTTTTGCTTAACCTTTCTAGACAAAAAAAGAAAATGATATCTTCAGTAGGTGAAAGTCATGATCTTCTTGGACTTTATGGTTTTCTCTCTTTATTTGCTTGTCATTCCTTTGCTTCGCCATAATTTCTATAGTGGTTTGATTCGCTCGTGTCCATTGGAGAGATCTTTCTCCGTTATGTTTGACAAAGCTGAGTTCTCTAGCATTGGACTATGTGCAAAGTGATGGAATCCGCATCGTTCTGCTCAATCTGTACATCAATAATTTTGTTAGATTCTCCCATGTATTTCGATCTTAGATATTTGAGTTTTTTCTATCTTGTAAAAAAAAATTTCTAAAAGATTCAAATCCTGACATATATTTCTCTTTCCACATAAATGTATATTGATACAATCTCCTCATATTGAATAAACAATTTTTTATTTATGAATAATTTGAATTTTGCAAAAAATTTTGGATGTTTATCTTTACACGCAAATAGTGTGCATTTGTGCTAGTTTTATTAAATAAAACTATCTTCCTAATCCATATATCATTTTCTTATTGGATAAGGCTAATTTTAGGGCTATTTCTAACCTTAAGGTCTCTAAATATCCTTATCAAAATATCTCAACTTACATATAAGTGAGGAAAAACACGTAATTTAAACTTCTTGGAAATTTGTGTGCAGCATTTTCTTTTTATTTGAAATGGCATGTTTTCCTTCTCTCTTCCCCAGTACTTGTTTGAAGGATTTGATTTCCTATGCAAATGAGGATTATACTAATCTAATTTTTGTTGCCTTTTCTGTGAAAGAAATTAAACCTGCTTTTCTTTCTTAAGTGGATTATTAGAAAGTAATTCCAAACAAATAAAGCAAACAGATACATAGCCAATATACATAAAGTATATTTGACGGTACACGTGCGCAACTTCTAATGGACTGAAATAATTCAAATATTTAAAAAAATATATTTCAATACTATATTGGAAAGGATCATGTGCACAATTATAAAACCTCAAAATCCAAGTGACAAATTTGATTCTGTGTGAATTTTTCTTCTTCTAATTTCTTCACAATTCTTTTATTGAACCAATAATCTGAACAATGCTATATTTTTATGTTTATCGATTTTTATCAATAGATGACTTTTTTTATGTGTTTTCCTATGTGATCCTGACTTCTAGGTTTGTCAATCTTATTGGTGTTCTACCTCCGAATTGTTGTTGGTAGATGATATTTGAGCCAGGACTTTTAATCATAACTTTAGGTGTTTCGAGCAAATTAGTACTAATCTCTTACTAGATAAAAATTGGATAATTACATTTTGACCATCATGCAGCATGATTTTGAATTTGATTGATGGACCGCATATCATGATGGAACCTTACGATCAATGATCTTATGTTATGTTAATGAGTGAAAATCTATATTTTCTGTTTTAGAGAGCTTCTTTTGTTACTTAGCATAATTCCTGTCATTATGTCATTGCCTAGCTGTTGACAACCAATTGTTGTCGTTGGACTTTCATGCTCATGGTAATGAAACATGAGAAACATGACTCGAGAATTGACTTTTTTTTTTTGTTTTATTTCCTAGATGATGACCTAAACATTAGAAAGAAAACATAGCTAACATGTCTGCTAATATGACATTCAACATTGTCATGACATGTTCCAGCTTCTTGAGAGAGCAATCGAAGAAGAAAGTGGTAATGACTTTGGATGTGGCCATCAGAAGATTGAATGAACTGTGCTTGGGATCTGCTGATCATTGTTGCTGAAAGTTGCTGT
Organism: Corymbia citriodora subsp. variegata; assembly: GCA_014858505.1. Lineage (NCBI taxonomy): Eukaryota > Viridiplantae > Streptophyta > Magnoliopsida > Myrtales > Myrtaceae > Corymbia > Corymbia citriodora. Next base: position 12,763 of record MU089689.1, read on the forward strand.
ATCACTACAACATCACATTTGTTTCGTGAACTGCTATAGCAAATAAGCAGAAGCAACATCATTACTCGACATATTTGATATAGCTTCACTATACGGAAGATCCTCCTCCACTGGAACAAAAGCTCACAGAATTAGGACAGCATCTGTTATTGTCCTTGTACCATTAGTAACGCGACGTTGGTTGTTTCTTTCTACCCGAGGCAAGGTACAGGAAATATGTTTTGCCAAGAGCTCCAGCATCGTTTCTTGCTGCATCTCTAAGGAAAGGTAATGTAAATAGAATGCTGGTTCGGAAGCATCTACCGCCGAGGAACTGTAGCCTCTTTATCTGGTTGGGTTGCTTTTGATGTGTAGATCGAAAGAGTCCTTTCGCAATTCTAATGCAAAAGGTCGAAATTATTCCAAATTTTATATCCGCCTCCTCACCATCTCCATCTCCATCGAGCTTGCACGCTTCACCTTTATTTTGTTTTCTTCTTACCTTCTTCTACCAATAATGGCAGACAAGGGGCCCGTTTCTTTTTCTAAATGTTTTAAAGTTGTTCTAGCGACACTAAAGCATGGTGGGTTGATCGACAAAACTGCGCCCGTGGAGTCAAAGGGAAAAAAAGAGGCTCGAACTTTGCGGTCTGTCACTTGTGCTCCTAAAGTTGAGCCCCTCGCTGAAGTTTTCAGTGACGAGCTCGAATGTTGTTAAATGCCCGTCGTTGACGAAGTTAATTCTTGCTCTAAAAAAGACGGAACTAAGCGAAAAGATAGAAAAAAATTCAATGAGTTCTGGAAATTTTCAATTATTGCTCATGAATTCCTAAAATGAAAGATTAATTTTAAAAGTACATACACAATGATTATATGCCCATGCATAAAAAATAAATATATATATGCTCTCCCATAAACGAGCACTATTAATTATTTCTTTTTCCTTTTTCTAAAATTTATGAAGAAAAAACAGAAAAAGAATTAGTAAGCAAGTAACATCTTGTTTATGAAATCTCAAATATATTTACTTTGACCCCAATCAATGAGGTCCTTTAATTATGAAATTCAAAATCTATGAAAGTTACTAATGTCCATCCATGTCCGTGCTACGCACAGCCCTAGACATATGAGTGTTGCGCACATATTTTCAGACTACACGTAATTAAAAATAAGGAATTAGCGTAAAATGAACTGTTTCTATGGTTAATTGTTTTAAAATGTCACTCAAACCTCATAACTTGGCATGCTTGAACCAAATATAAGTGCCTATATAAAACAAATTAAAATTGACAAATGCATTAATCTAATTTGGTACATGTAGGGGTGTGCAAAAGAACCGGGAACCGCCCGGAACCGGACCGGACCGGCCCGGAATCGGTGGTTCGTAAAGGGACAGGTCCGGTTCTCGGTTCCAATAAATTGGAACCGGTGGGTACCGGTTCGGTTCCTGGTTCCATGGGCAGATCCGCCCGCCCACCCATCCGGACCGGTATTATAATAATAATATATTTAATTTTTATTATAAAAAATAAATTTTTTAGTTGAAAAAAAATTAAAATTTTGAAGCCCCATGTTTATAATTTTTATTGTTCTATTTGAGGCAACCCACCAAGAGAGGTAAAGAAAAAAGCGCGAGAACATTTGCGAAATCTCTAAATAGACAATCTTTTCAATACGTGTCCAGTGGAGGTTTTTTTTTTCGCCCTCTTGTGAGATCGGTTCCATAGATCCACCCGGGAACCGGACCGGACCGAACCGGCGGTCCGGTTCTTAGGTGGATCCATGGAACCAATGGGCGGTTCCCGGATCCAATTTTTTGGAACCGGTCCTTAGTGGGCGGTTCCCGGTTCTAGGGTGGGAACCGCCCACCCGGACCATGCACACCCCTAGGTACATGGCGGCCTCAACTGCAAGCAATATTGATTTTTCGTTTTTCTTTTTTCACAAAATAAAAAATTATTGAATTTGTGGAGTTATTGACTATTAAAAGAGAAGAAAACATTTAAATATACTGACCATAACGGATGACGGCGCACTTCAATACTGTTGAAATATGTGTATAACTTTACAAGTTTACAACTATCATTAACAATTGCGTTGTACATATAAAAAATATTTTTGGTTAGATTTTGCCTTCTCTCAAGCATTTGGGATCTGGCTGAATAGGGAAAAGAGAAAGCTTATTCAATTTTAAAATCGAGTGGCTGAAGCAAAAACTCCATAAAAGGAACATCATCAATTTCATTCCATATCTATGGCTTCCAAAAATATTCAAATTGACTGAAATAAAACTAGATCACAAGGTGCATGAAATTTCTTACCTATGTGCTGTCAATCAAGTATCTAAAGTTTTTTTCATTCAACTAATTATCTTGACATTTCGAATGTGAGTTAACGTGAGACCTCCATTGAATCACAAATAAGAAATGTCGATATGACACCAGCACTAGTAAGTAACTGTTAATTGTTTACATTGGCATCCGATATTTTCTCTATGGAATCAATTTTGTCTCTCGTGAGTCAAACCAGCCATTCCATATGATATCAACTGGTCTCTCGAAGAGTTGGAACAAATTATCCGCAAAAAAATGCCACGACGTGGATCGAGATATATTAGATGCTAATATCGTCTAAGTCAACACACTTTCTCTCTCCTCATCACTCAATCAGGAGGGTAAAGACTCACGTCAACTATTATGTTTAACTTTTGCTTAGTAAGCGAGTCATGTCAGCAAAATTACAGAACATGGCAAGTTATTTAATTGATGCCTCAAATTGAGCCAAATTTGAAAAATTGAGGTCCTTGATTGAAAAGCCAAAAAAAGTAAAAAGAGTTCAAGTACTCGATCGTAAACTGACCAAGAGCTCAGGTACTTATGATATCATTATTCTTAACTCTTAAATTGCTTTAAAAATAATATCTTTCTTGCTTTTTTTTTCCCTTTCTTAAGTTCTTGTTGTTTTTTCTATATATATTTTATTTTATTTTTTCCTTTTATTGAACATAAATTGGAGAAGATACATGAAAATCTATACATAATTCTAATAGACAGGTACAAGAGAGATTACTGAGTTCAAAATCACAGTATGATTAAGCATGAAAAAACAGTTGGACGAAAATTATAGTAAAAGTCAATTTTCAGCATGGCCTATAACGTGTTGAGAAATTCTCTCTTAGCAATGGGTAAACGAAGGCATTGACATAGGGATGGAAGAGGAGGGGCCAGAAAAGTGAAGCAATAAAAGCCAATTTCCGTAAGTCTTGGTCTTCCCGATGAAAAAAAACTACTTTGTGAGTATATGATAACAAGCAGCAACTTGGGCTAGACCGAAGAGGCCGCGTTTTTATGCACATTGTGTCCTTGAGTTAGATGAATCAACCGTTCTCCTTTTTCTCCGGATCAAGACTTTTTGGCTGTCGTTTGAAAGAGAGGACCTTCTCTTGCGGCCATCCAAAACAGGGGATAAGAGGTGATATTTCTTCACATGACCAACTTAGAGTGCATGCATATCTTCATAAAAGATTTATAACTTACAAATGTTTTGTGGTTTTTTTTCCTAGTATAGGCTTTTACGTGGCATCTCTAGTGCTAAAAATTTGCAGCAAAATGGGCGACAATGATCTATTGAAGGGTAATGAAGTAGCTGTTGATGATCATGAATCCCTTGATAGGAGAATTGTGGTCTTTTGAACAGAAAAAGCTAGCCCAAAGCAACTTGCTTGATGGATTAATTGGTAATCTGTGAATTGTTTACTATTTCCAAGGTAGAATTAAGCATCTTGCTTCATGGATTCGTTGTGTCTCCGACTCTTTTTCTTGTTATCTCAAAGCACATGTTTCTATTCTCCTTATCGAACAGTCAAAATTAGTTGTCTTTGATAACTTGTAGATGTATAATAGAAAGTAAGATGCCATTGTTAGGTGGATTGTCAACATTTATTTCAGTAAGTGCATGTTGCACAAAGATACTTATTTGTTAGTTGTATAAATTGTGGTCAGCTTTATTCATCACTAGACAAGAAAAAGGGTCATGCATTGCCAACTAATAATGTACTATATATACTCTAGGCAGCACACTTATGAACAGGAAGATTGTGCAAAGGACCACGTTTCTCCTATCAAGCAATTCTCGATCATTAACTACTACCTCAACACCCTTCAATAGATCATTTCTACGGTCTTGCTGTGAATCTTTAGCACTATAACTGCCGCGTAAAAGCCTACGTTGGTTGTTTATTAACCAATAACGCATTAAACAAGACATTGAAATTATAACGTTACTAAGAATGTACTAACGCATTAAAAAAAAAAAAAAAAGAAGCCTTGGACTCGGTCTTTGTTTAATGTTTTGGTAGGTGAATGTCTTGGTCTTCCTGGACTAGATAATTCCCTCCATTAGCTAAAATCTGCTTTAAATAAGATAGAACTAAGGAAAAAGATAGAAAAACTTCAATAAGTTGTGGATAATTTCAACTGTTGCTCCTGAGTTCCTGAATTGAAAGATGTGTGTGTGTCTATATATAGGTCCATACCCAGCGGTAGATCGAGTATATAGGTCCGTACCCAGCCATAGATTTTAGACACACACATATATATATAAAGTTGGTCAGTCCTCCTTATCAGCCCTATCAATTATTTACTTTCCCTTTCCTAAAAGTTATTAATTTAGAAAACAGATGATTTAATCTAAAATCTATTTAGATGTGAACCCAATTAATGAGGTCAATTAATTGTGAAATATGAAATTATATTAGATTACGAATGTTACACGAGCTACGTACATACAAGGACATTGCGCACATATTTCAGAATAAATGTAATTAAAAATTACGAATTTGAATAAAATGAACTGTTTCTATGGTTGATTGTTTCTAAATATTACTTAAACCTTAGAACTTGGCATACTTGAACTAAATATAATTACCCACAACAACATGAAAATCGTCAAATGCACTAATCTAGTTGGGTCCCAAGAAGGCATCATTAGTACTCCGATACTTTTGACGTGTGTATATAACTTCACATAACCATTTATATTCCCCTAGAAGTAATACACTATAAGGAAAATAAGAGAACATTAACGAAAAATCTCAAACTGGTATACATGTGAAAATTTTACTCCAAACTAATTTTTTGACCACAAAAAATCTTTAATCGGTACATCTTTGACAAAGTTACCACCAAACTGATACATTTGTGACAAATTTACCATATGTTGTTTCTGTTAAATTTTACTATCAAATTAGTGATTTGAATGACATTTGACAGTTAACCGGTATACTAGTTTGAGATTTTACTCTCCATTTATAACAATTGTATAATTTGTGATTTTTTATGATATTAATCTAATTTAATGAAAAGCATATTTGTCACAAATGTACAAGTTTGGAGTTTTTGGCATTTAAAAAATTAGTTTAAGGGTAAATTTGTCATAAGCATAAGGGTTTTTCGTGGTCATTTGGAGTAAATTTATTATAGATGTATCTATTTGGGGCTTTTAGTGGTCAAAAAATTAGTATGGGATAAATTTATCACGTATATATTAGTTTGGATTTTTTTATGGTATTAACCCTAAAAATGAAACACACAACTTGATTGTGCCTTACCAGTGATCCATGGAGTTGAGTGCTCGAGTTTGTCCATGTGCAACTGTAGCCAAAAGCCCAGTTCTATACCCGTGGGACCCTAAAACTACGTGGATCCAATTTTGAAAATCGGTATATTTTCAATCTGGTTCAAACTGATTTTGGCCAGACTACCTACCCATACCTTTTTAGTTTTGGGTGAATAGATCAAAAGGGAAAGCAATGGAATTTGCCAAAAAAAGGCAAGATCAATTCTTTATGGTCGAATGATTCCTAAAATCTAAAGGAAATCAACATTGAGAACTTTATAATCTCCAAATGGGCTTGGCATTAGTCACTGAAATTTATTTGCAACGACTTGAAATTGACAAACTATCTAATATTCTCTTTCACATGAATATCACATAAACAAAATTAAAAATTCATAATGATGCAAAAGTATCCAAATTATTACCCCTTTTGTAATCAAGTACCTAAATTTTATTTTGTTTAGTCAATTACCTCAAATTTTCAAATATACATTAAGGCCTCTAAAAAATCATGGACAAATAATGTTGATATGATACTAACATTGTTAAATAGTTGTTAACAGTCCACATTGGCGTTTACTATGGTATCTTGATATGCTACCTCGTCAACTAAGATAAGATGCAATGATCATCTAAGTCGGCACTCTTTCTTTCCGCATCACCCACCCTATAAGGTGAGTGAACCATGTCAACAAAATTATATGACATGACAATTCAAATAATGAATGCCTCAAATTGAGTCAAATTTGAAAAATTAAGATACTTGATTAAAAAAGAAAAGTTTAGGTACTCAATTGTAAATCAAGCAAAATTTTTGATAATTTCAATGTCGTCATCCTCAACTTCTCAATTGTTCTAAAAAAACATCTCAGGAAAAATGTTATTTACAAAAGGTCACTGTAAGGTGGCAAAGTTGGAAATAGTCATTGTAGCGGCGGTGCTAACGGCAACAACACTGCCATGACCGTGCTTTGATGGTGCTCTATCTCACCCCTTTCCTCCTTTATTTCCTTTTTTAACTTTTTTCTGTTTCTTCTTTTTAGTTTTTCTCTTTGCCTTTTTTTTTTCTTTTGTGGATTCAAATTTGAAAAGATACAATAGAGATTAATGAATGAAAAAAAAATCCCAAAATGATTAAATCTGAGAAGAATTGGAGGGAAATTATGGTATTATTAATTTTAAACAAGAATTTATAACGCACGGAAATTCTACTGGTAATGGGAAGGAAGACATACAAAGTCTCGGCCTTCCTGGGTCTTCCTAGAAATTGTCAAAGTTTCTTTCCCACCATCAAAAGAGGTGCATCATTGTGCAGAGTCTTGGTCTTTATGAATTTTATTAGTTTCTTTTCCATGTGCAAAAGTCTTGGTCTTTCCCAAATCTATTAGTTTCTTTAGCAGCATCGAAAGACGTGTAAAAGTTATGATCTTTTTAGAATCTATTAAAATTTTGCCGCTGTCACTTTTTCACTTGTGCTTCGCTTTACAAAAAAAGAGAGGAAATGACATCTTTAGTCTTTGTCTAAAAATGATATCTTTAGTAGGTGAAAGTCTGGATCTTCTTGGACTTTATGGTTCTCTCTCCATTAGCTCATCATCACTTTGTTTCGCCGTAAATTCCATAGTGAACTGATTCGCTCATGGCCATTGGAGAGATCTTTCTCAATTCCTTCTACCGGGTTTTGTTCAACAAAGTTGAGTTCTCTGACATTGGATTATTCGCCAAGTGATTGAATCATCATCGCTTTGCTCAATATATACCTAAATAATCTTGTTATATTCTCTCATGCATTTCGATCTTAAATATTTGAATTTTTTCTATCTTATAAAAAAAAATTGCTAGAAAATTCAAATCTCAATATATTACTCTTTTTCCACGAAAACATATTGTATAAATAACTTTTCATTAATTAATAATTTGAATTTTGCAAAATCTTTCGGATGTTAATCTTTACACACAACTAGTATGCATTTTTGCTAGTTTTATTAAATAAAACTATCTTCCTAATCTAGACATCCATTTTTTTTGGATAGGGCTAATATTAGGGTTATTTCTCATCTTAATGTCACTAAATGTCCTTATCAAAATTTCTCAACTTACATATAAGTGAGGAAAAATACGTAATCTAAGATTCTGCGAAATTCTGTAGTCTCAATAATGCTACTTTCTTTTTTTATGTTTATTGATGTTGATTGAGTATTAAATCTATTACTTGTACATGCTTTCGGCTAATGTGATAAGATATATGCATGTATCATCATGTTATTATTCGTTGGCCATCTTATCAATATGATTTAAGATCGTATCATTTTATTGAAGCAGCGTATGAACAATATAACTTAACAAGAGAAAAGGGAAAAATGATCTTATTTCTTCATAATAACAAACTGCCATTTCAATTTCTTTTATTAGTCTCAGTCATGACTAGTCCCTTAGACGATTATTGTAACATCCTGAAATTCGAGCCCTTTAAGGGATGAATGAACGTTAATTTCGTCAGTGCATTATTGGTTGATCTCACTCGGAACTGATCACTCCTGAGATACTGACCTTGAGGAGAAAGGCTAATGAGGATAGAACTTGTGCGACTAAAGAACTTGACCTGGGAAAACGACTCGACCGTGAGACTTGCGTAAAAACGATCCTGTAGTCATGCAGGCCGATTTCAGGGATGACTAGAAGTCGATTCGTGGACAGAAATAATAGGATGACGGGTGATTCCATCTACTGTTATCGAACCCGCGAATGATCCTATGTCGATCCTTGATAATCATGTACTTAGAAATAATAATTGATCATTCGCAATTTCATGTAGTCAAGGACGTCCATGTGTCGAGAAGTCTTGAACGTGAATTGGCACGAGTTGGTTACACGTGAATCCTCGAAGTCACCTGTCAATCTGAGTAATACCAAAATGGCATTCGGGCGAAATTGACAAGGCTTGAGAATCCAAGATTGGACTTCGAATTTTCGGGAATGTTTGAGACGGACTTTTGGATGATGCTTCCTTGATAGTCAACGATATCGATTGAGCTGAATTTTTGGGAAAGGATTTTTGGGTCGAGGAAATGAGCCTATGAGGACGTGGGCCGGACGAGAATAGTGAGGGCCTCACGCCCAAGGTGGGACAGTCACCGTGGAAGACCGAGACAAACGGGCAAACCCGTTGGACCCGACCGACCCCTCACCCATCCTAACCCGTTATCCAAACTGGAGCCATTTCGAGCCCAACAAATTCCCGAGCCCAATCCTATTCTTTTTTGACCCGTTTCCTAGGCCCGCCTTTCAATTTCAGCCCAAGGGCACATTGGGAAATGTGCAAAGTGGAAATGACCATTTTACCCCTAGATATTTTGAAGAAAAGTCAAAGGAAGAGAGAGAAGATGATGTCACTTGCTTGGGGGGAGTGTAGAAGCCATTTAATGGCCTTGATGAGGTCTTCTAAAAGCCCTCACTTCACTCTCTCTCTCCCCTCTTCAGCCCAGAAAATCGCAGCCCTCTTTCCCTTGCTTCTCCTTGCAATTTCTGCAGTTTCTGTTTTGGACTTCTCATCGAAATTTGAGTTGTTTGTTGCCTTCCCGGTGGAATCTCGGGCCGTGCCACCTATCAAAATGTTCAACACAAAAATTACGTACTGTTCACGGTGGCCGATCGCCGAACAGAACTGCCATCCGACTCGTACGGCGGCCAGAAGTCGGCGGTCCTCCGACCGTCACTGTGTAGCACCTCCTATGCAGCTTCGGTTTTTCTTCCGTTTCTCTCCATTTTTGGCCTACCCACTACCCACACCAGCCACACACAACTCCCCCTCGACCCTCTGGAGCCTCTGGTCACCGGCCACTAGCTCGCCGGAGCTTCGGCCAAGCCGTTTTACTCCGATTAGCCCGGTTCTCCTCCTGTGCAGTCGATTTTTCAGAAGTTGCTAAGGGAACCAGAGTTTGTTGCTGTTGTTTCTCCCCCGGGACCGCCTTGGATTGCCGTGGTGGAGGTCCCTGGGTGTCGGGTTTGTCGCCGCCGCCGCGTTTGGGTCGCTGGCCCGCTTAACGAGTGAGTTTAGCTCCTAAACCCTATTTAGTGCCTAAACTAGCTTAGGGTTGGATTAATTAGTGCTAAGGGCTAATTAAGGTGTTTAATTAAGTGTATTAGCCCTAAGATAGGTGGTTAGATAGTGGATTAAGATTAGCTTAGCTTAATCTTGCTTATTTATGCTTAATTGTGCTTAATTAGGCTTAATTGTGTGTTTTGTGCTAATTAATCATGTTTTCCTTAATTGCTTGATTAATATGATTAATTGTTTAATTTATTGATTAAATTAATTTCTGCATTTAATTAAATAATTATTTAATTTTCAGAATTTAATTATTTAATTATTTTAATTTCTGAATTTAATTATTTATTTATTAAATTCTGAAATTACTGTTCATCCAAAAATTAAATTGTGTAATTTCATGTGTCTCAATTTTATTAATTGACTTGAATGTGCAATTGTATGAGCGTTCGCATGAATTTTGGGATTTTTATAAAAATGGGCAAAAGCGAATTGTTCGAGAGACACTGGAATTAAATCGTTTTATGAGGAGTGGATTATGACAGTGTATTGGTGTGATTGTTAAGCTGAACCCGCCGTCTCGGGAGCGTATCCCTTGACGTCCTTTGGGCATGCAGTCTCGGGAGAGTATCCCTTGATGTTTATTGGGCATGCTGTCTCGGGAGAGTATCCCTTGACGTTCGTTGGGCATGCGGTCTCGGGAGAGTATCTCTTCACGTCTTTTGGGCACGGAAGGGCACGGTTGCGCCTCTGCGGAGGAAGGACACTATAGCGCCGTTGCGCCTCGGTTGTAGCCCTATGAGGCAGTAATAATCGGAACGCGTGTGGATGCAAGAGTGCATGAGAAATATGGTATCATTGGTTCCGATTATGCATGAGGAGATCACATCATGATTTAGGGCACGCACGCACAAATTGATAATGTGCAGGGTGTGGCAATGGCCATGTGAGATCGCTTGTAACGCGACTCGCATGTGATTGATGAACTGCATCATCTAACAGCCATGTGCGTTGCATGTATTATGCTGACTTATGACGTGCAGGATATGGCATACCGGATAAAGTTGCATGCGAACCGACTATTCGATTATTGGTTGCATTGCTTGTATTAAATGAGGTTTAACGTGCAGGGTATGGCATACTGCGTAAGATTGCATGCGAACTGACTTTTGATTGTTGGTTGACCCTGTCTATGGTTTGATTGCTGATTGTTGGTTGTTTGTGATTGGGTTGAGTGAGGGGTGGTTCTATAAAGATACTCGGGTTGAGTTGGTGTATTAACCGGGGCTTAGGGGAAGAATTCGCTGAGATTTTATCTCAACCTGTCGTGGTTAACCATTTTTAGGTCCTTAGAGTGGCGCAACCGCAGTGGAGAATCCTGCCCCCGCTTCTCCAGTAATCGACTTGACGGAGTTGAGTCCGATAAGTCCGAGTGACTGTGGTGTTGAACCCGAGGGTTCATTTTGTATAGCTGGATTAGCCTAGTTTCTTTTTGGCCTGGCCTAGAGGATGGATCGGCCCCTTTTGTCGGGCTTGTAATTCGAAAGACGATCCTCCATTGGCTAATCTAGTAAATTGTATAAATGATTAGTCAAGGTTTCTGTTGTTCATCCCTCTATCCCTGATTGATTGATTGATTGTTTGTTGGACTGGGGATGGTTCGTCTTCCGCTTGCGCATAATGAAAGATTAAAATGAATTGTCATCGATGAGTCTTGGGTCGTCGACGAGTCCTGGGACGTCGCTTTCAATTAACCATGATAAGGGATTGTCACATTCTCGGGGTTCGGCGCGTGACAATTATAAATGTTGGGCAGGGGATAGGAAACTTGTTAGACTTTGATCGGCTTTTAAGCTGTGATATATCCTTCAGGTTGCGTAAGTTTCGTCCATAAATGACTTCGTTTAGCCTTTTCCTATGTGATCATGACTTCTGGGCTTTGTCAACCTTATTGGTCTTCTGCTTTCGGATTGTTGTTGCGAGATAATATTTAAGCCAGGAGCTTTAATCATAGCTTGAGGTATTTCGAGCAGATTAGTACTAATCTCTTATTAGCTAATATTGGATAATTAGATTTTGCCGTCACGCAGCATGATTTTTAATTTGGTTGATGGGCCGCATATCATGATGGAACCTTACGATTGGTCTTAAGTTATGTCAACAAGTTAAAATCTATGTTTTTTGTTTAGAGAGCTTCATGTGTACCTTGGCATAAGTCCTGCCATTGTCATTGCCTGGCTATTGACAGCTATGTTATAGTTGGAGTTTCATGATCAAGGTAATGAAACGTGGGAAAAATGACTAAATTTGACATATGAATCAACTTTTTTATTTTGTTTCATTTCCCAAATGATGACATAAACATTAGACATAAAACATAGCTAACGTGTCTGCTAATATGACATTCAACATTGTTATGACATGTCCCGGCTTCTCGAGAGAGCACTTGAAGAAAGTAGTAATAACTTCGAACTCGACCATTTTGCTTGGGATCTGCTAATTACTGTTGCCGAAAATGGCAGTATCACTGCAACATCACATTTGTTTCGCTATAAGAAAGATCCTCCTCCACTGGAACGAAACTCACAGAATTAGGAAAGCATCTGTTATCGTCCTTGTATCATTACTAATGTGACATTTGTTGTTTCTTTTTACCTGAGGTAAGGTACGGGAAGTATGTTTTGCCTAGAGGTCCAGCATCGTTTCTTGCTTCATCTCTAAGGAGAGGTAATGTAAATAGAATGCTAGTTCGGAAGCATCTACCGCAGAGGAACTTTAGCCTTCTTATCTGGTTGGGTTGCCGTTGGTGTGCAGATGGAAAGACTCCTTTCGCAATTCTAATGCAAAAAGGGCGAAATTATTCCAAATTTTGGGTCCCCCTCCTCACCATCTCCATCTCCATCTCCATCTCCATCAAGCTTGCACGCTTCATTTTATTTTGTTTTCTTCTTACCTTCTTCTAGCAATAATGGCAGACAAGGGGCCCATTTCTTTTTCTAAATGTTTTAAAGTTGTTCTAGCGACATTCAAGCAAAATGGGTCGATCGAAAAATCTGTGTCTATGGAGCCAGAGGGAAAAAAAAGAAAGGCTTTAACTTGTGCTGCTAAAGTTGAGCCCCTCACTGAAATTTCCAGTGACAAGCCCGAACGTTTTTTGAAATGCCCTTCATTGATGAAGCTAACTCTTGTTCTAAACAAGATGGAACTAAGCAAAAAGATAGAAAAAAAATTTCAATAAGTTCTGGAAAATTTCAATTATTGCTCATGAATTCCTAAAATGAAAGATTTAATTTTATAAGTAAATAAACAATGATTATGTGCCCATGCATAAATGGGTATGAAAACAATATGTATATGTATATATATGTGTGTGTTTGTACTCATTAATGAAGCGCTATTAATTATTTTTTTCCTTTTTCTAAAATGTATGAATAAAAAACGGAAAAAGAATTAGTGAGCTGACATCTTGTTTATGAAATCTAAAGATTATTTGAATTTGACCGGTCCATTAATGTCCCTATCCGTGCTACGCATAGACCTAGGCATGTGAGATTGCGCACATATTTTCGTATCACATGTAATTAGAAATAAGTAATTAGCATAAAATGAAATGTTTCCATGGTTAATTTTTTTCATCTCTAATCTCATAACTTGGTATACTTGAACCAAATATAAATGCCTACATAAAAAAATTATAATTGACAAATGTACTAATCCAATTTGGCACATGGAGGCCTCAACTAGAAGCAATATCGATTGTCCGTTTTTCTTTTTTCACAAAATAAAAAATTATTGAATCCGTGAAGTTATTGACTATTAAAAGAGAAGAAAACATACATAATACTAACCATAATGCCAGTGAAGAGCACTGAAATTAAACGGATGACAAAGTATATTAATAATGTTGAAATTTGTGTATAACTTCATAATAATCATTAACAATTGCCTTGTGTATATATATATATATATATATATATAATTTGATTTTGCTTTATGTCAAGCATTTGGGATTTGGCTGAATAGGGAAAAGAGAAAGACATTCAAGAGAGGCACCTATTTAGTTTTATATGCGAGTGGTTGAAGCAAAAACTCCATAAAAGGAACATTATCAATTTCATTCTATATCTATGACTTCCAAATATATTCAAGTCGACTAAATAAAAACTAGGTCGCGAGATGCATGAAATTTCTTACCTATGTGTTGGCAATCAAGTATCTAAAGTTTTATTTATACGAGCAATTACTTTGACATTTCATTTTATATCTATGGCTTTCAAAAATATTCAAGTCGACTGAAATAAAATCAGATCGCGAGAACTTTGTAGTCTCCCAATGTCCTTGACATTTAGCCACTGAAAATCTTTTGACGCATGGGATTAACAAAACTATCTCCTTTTTTTTAATTTTTTTTCTTTTTACCCTTTCATGTATTTTTACAAAATAAATAGATATTTTAAAAAAATACAGACAAAAATTCGAGTATCAACTCTCAAGATTATTTATTCGTTCACGTGGAAGAGAAGACAGAGGAGCGAAAAAATAAGAAAGAAAAAGAAAAAGAAAAAGGGAGAGGAGGGTAGCGTCTTCATTCGTGGTTCTGAAGAGAAGAGGCAAGCTCGAGACGGATAAAGATAGAGAAAACAGAAAAGAGAGACCAGAGGGAACGGGGAGAGAGAGAGTTTTTTGGTCGGCTTTCTGGTTTTGGAGAGAGGGGGAAGTCGCAGGTTTTTTTATCCTCCCGTTTCCGGTTTTATGGGTTGAAGGGCTGAGAGAGAGGGAGATTTCTCTTCCCGTTTCTTGGTGGATTCAACAAGGAAAAGAAGAAGAGGCTCGCTGGTGGGAAAACTTTATCTGACGAAGGTCCCTCCCGGTACGCCTCAAGCTCCACCGGAGGCCAGCCTACAGTCTACTGTCCGCCATAACCGATCCTTAAGCCAGGTAAGTTCTTTTCCCTTCTGTATATGCCCTGGCCTGTTCTGTCCATGAGGTGTGATATCACCGAATTGAATCCTTGAGTCTTCGAGCGAACCAAATGAAACCGAGTCATGTCCATCATGTATCTGTCATAGTTGAATGTCATTATACCATGCTTGGGCTAAAGAACGCCTCAAACCTCAACCTGAAATTCGTTTTCTTCTGCGTGCCAACTGTTCGATGTATTGTCTGCATGAAACGTAGAACACTTAAGGACCCCGAACTTGAATGGGAGATTTCAAGCGAATCGTGATAATCTATGACTGAGACGTTATATATGTTGATTCTAACCTTTACACATCATGTTTTTTTGGAAAATCGCAATGGATCTCGTCTTGGAACATATTCTGTAAATCGCCTATCAAATGTTCTATAAAATGCCTCAATGAAGTCTCGAGACATTCATGGTCTGATCTGTTCTTGGTAGTCCATTTTAATGCGTGTTTGTGCGTAGATTTTGATATCTCTTTGTGTTTTCCTGCTTCTCCCATGTTTTCTTGCGGTCTCATGCTATGTCCATCATCTTTTTGAGTTCCCCTAGGAGGAATACCCCACCGGAACACGTTGCCGGTGAACCCTCCCACAGCCTAAGGCCATTCGAGTCTGCGTTTATCTCTATTTTAATGTGCTTGTGCCTGTCTTTTTGCTGATTCTGCTAGTGTTAAGAGATTCGAGTTCGGTGATATGTCCAATTTTTGTTTTGTTTTCGGTGGTCGCTGAAGTGGTCGGTCAGAAGTGTCGATGTGGGTAGACGACCGGCGGTTGGGCTTGGTCCGGCGGTAGTGTAGACGCCAGTGATAACCCCCGTTGGAGTGATGTGTCGAGGAATTTCTGGTCACGGAAGAAGAAAAAAAGTTGCAGGATGAGGACGTGCTTCGGTGAAGAAGAAGAAACTTGCTAAAAATAAAAATAAAAAAAGAAGACAAAAAGCTAAAAGAAAGAAAAATAGAAGAAGAGGGAAATCAGCTTGGGGTTTTTAGTTATGGGCTGAAAAATAGTTAAATGGGTCTAGGCTAAGTTCAAGGAAGGTGGGCTGGGCCTAACTTTTGTAAAAAAGGAAATGGGCTAATCTACATTTTTATGGGTTATGTTAATCGGAAATTCGTGTGGGCTTTAGGGCCGGCCCGTCCCTAGTCCGACCCGGACCAATAGGGTCCGGGTCGGTTGATTTGGGCCGGGTCTCTTGACCCAGTCCGTATCCTTAAAAAAATTCAAAATTCCAAAAAATTCAAAAACATTATGAAAATTAGAAAATTCCAAAAGCATTAATAAAAGGTTTTTAAATTCAGGAAAATTCCAGAAAAATCAGAAATTAAAAAATAGAAAAATTGGAAAACTCCTAAAAAATTGAAACCTAAAATTGGACAAACCTTTAGGGCTTTACAATAGGATTCTTTGTTTTGTGTTGCATTTTTCTTTTAGGGACAATAGTAGGATGCTTGTATGCTTTTACCTACAATTTTATAATTAATTGCATATTTCAATATTTTTACCACGTCAATAAAGACATTGGATGCTAAGATTGTCTAAGCCAATACAAATTCTCTCTCCACATCATCCAATCTGTAGGGTAGGCGAATCATGTAAATAAAATCATTACAACGTGACAATTTTTAACGAATGCCTCAAATTGAGACAAATTTATAAAGAAAAAGGCAATAGAGATTAATCCAAACATAAAGCATAGAAGTTCTACTAGTAATGGAAAAAAAAGACGTCCTCATAGGATGCATGACAAGGGATGTGAAAAGCGAAGCAACAAACTTCAATTAGTGTCCTGTAAAGTCTTGCTCTTCTTGGAATTTATTGAAGTTTCTTTCCCATTACCTCTTTTTCTCTTTTGCTTCACTTTCCAGACAAAAAAGCACATGGTATCCACGAAGTCTTTGGAGAAATTCTCTGAATATTACCAAACAAGCACACGTGGATAAACAGTATTTTATTTTGATTCCTATTACCACTGATGTGCGAGTTAAAAGCACCCAGAATTAAATGGATGACGGAGTGCTGTAGCCTTGTCTCAAGAAAGCATAAATTATATAACCCGGCAAGTTATTTAACCGATGCTTCAAATTGAGCTAAATTTAAAAAACTGAGGTTCTTGATTGAAAAAATATATAGTTCAGGTACTTGATTGTAAATTGAACAAAAGCTCAAGTACTTATGATATCAATATTCTTAACTCTGGAACTGCTTGAAAAAATACATCATTCTTGCTGCTTCTTTTTTTCCCTTTCTTAAGTTCTTGTTTTTCTATATTTTTTTTCTTTGCTTTTCTTTTCTTTTAGTGAACATAAATTTAAAAGTACATGAAAATCTAGAGATAATCTAATAGACAAGTACAAGAGATATTACTGAATGAAAAATCACAGTACGATTCAGCATAAAAAAGAGTTGGATCAAAATTATAGCAATAGTCGATTTTAAGCATGGCATGTAACGCTTGGAGAAATTCTACTAGTAATGGAAAAACAAAGGCATTCACAGAGGGAGGGACGAGAAAAGTGAAGCATCAAAGCCAATTTGCATCCTGAAAAGTGTCTTTTTTCAGTTGCTCTTTTTCGCTTCTGCTTCACTTTCTAGACAAAAAGTATATAATTTCAAGTAAAGTCTTCGTCTTGTTGATGAAAAGTCCTTTATGAGACGCTACCACGACAAGCAATTTGAGTTAGACCGAAGAGACCACATTTTGTTGCACATTGTGTCCTTGAGTTAGATAAATCAACTGTCCTCCTTTTTCTCCGGATCAAAAGTTTTGGTTGTCATTTGAAAGAGAGGACATTTTCTTGTGGCCATCCACGACTTCGGATAAGAGGTGATATTTCTTCGCGTAACCAACTTGAAGGGCATGCATATCTTCTTAAAAATTAATAACTTACAAATATTTTGCCGGTTTTTCTTTTTGTATGGGCTTTTACATGGCAACTATAGTGCTAAAAATTTGCAGTTAAATGGGAGGCAATGATCTGCTGAAGGGTGGTACAATCGTTGTTGATAATTATGAATCATGTGATAGGAGAATCATGTCCTTTGAAAATAAAAAGTTAGCATAAAGCAATTTGCTTCATGGATTAGGTGGTGATTTGTGAATCGTTTACTATTTCCAAGGCAAGAAAAATGCTTCATGGATTTGTTGGTGTACCTGACTCTTTTTTTGTTTAGCCTAAGGCACGTGTTTTTGTCCTCCTTATTGAATAGTTAAAGTTAGTTATCTTTAATAACTTGTAGATGTATAGAAAGATGCAATTATTAGGTGAATTGTCGACATTTATTTCAATCAATGCAAGTTGTACAAAGATGCTTATTTGTCAATTGTATCAATTGTGGTCGGCTTTATTCATCGCTAGACAAGAAAAATGGTCGGGCATCGCCAACTAACAATGTACAATGTAGTAGATATACTCTAGGCATCACACTTATGAATAGGAAAATCGTTCAAAGGACCGTGATTCTCCCAACAAGCAGTTCTTGATCATCAACTACTACTTCAGCAACTTTCAGTAGATCATTACTGCCCAACTTGCTGCGAATCTATAGCACTATAACAGCCACGTAAAAGCCTACATTGATCGCATATTCACCAATAATGCATTAAACGAAGACATTGAAATTATAAGGTTATTGAGAATGTACGGATGCCTAAAAAAAAAAAAACCTTGGTCTTGGTCTTGGTCTTTGTTTAATGTCTTTGGTAGATGAATGTCTTTGTCTTCCTGGACGAAATAGTTTTCTCTCTCCATTAGGTCACTTCTGCTTTAAATAATAGAACTAAGCAACAAGATAGAAAAATTCAACAAGTTGGGGACAATTTCAACTGTTGCTTATGAGTTCCTAAATCGAGAGATTCAATTTAAAAAATACATACACGCTGATTATAAGCCAGTGCGTGGCATGGGTACTCTGCAAGGAATATATATATATATAAAGTTGGCCAGTCCTCCTTGATGAGCTCTGTCAATTATTTACTTTCCCTTTTCTAAACGTTATTAATTTAAAGAACAGATGATTTAATCTAAAATCTATTTAGATATGAACCCAATTAATGAGGTCAATTAGTTATGAAATATGAAATTATATCAGGTTACAAATGTTCATATATGTGCTACGCATAGACGAAGACATATTTTCAGATTACGTATAATTAAAAATTAGGAATTATAATAAAATGAACTCTTTCGGTGGTTGATTGTTTCCAAATATTACTTAAACCTTAGAACTTGGCATACTTGAACCAAATATAATTACTCGTGACAATAAAATCTTCAAATGCACTAATATAATTTGGTCCGTAGCGGCCTCAACTGCAAGCAATGTCGATTTTAATTGACTGTTAAAAGTTTAAAGAAATTAATACAAGACTTACTATCAAGCCAGTTAAAAGCACCAAAATTAAATGAATGACAGAGTGCTATAGCCTCGTCCCAAGAAGACATCATTAGTACTTCAATACTTTTGACATGTGTATACAACTTTCCAGCTATCATTTGTAGTCCCTCAGTGGTAACACATGACAAAGACAATCAGAGAACATTAATATACATTTTGATTGTGCACTATGTCTTGCATTTGGGATCTGGCTAAATAAGTAAAAGACAAAAGACATTCAAGAGACGCTTATTGAATTTTACATGCGAGTGGTTGAAGCAAAAACTCCATAGAAGGAACCCCATCAATTTCATTCTATATCTTGGGCTTCCAAAAATATTTAGATTGACTGAAATAATACCAGATAATGAGGTCCATGAAATTTCTGGCAATTAAGTACCTAAATGTTTTTTTCTGTTCAATCAATTACCTCGTTATTTATTAATGTGGGTCAATGTGAGACCTCTGTTGAAATCGTAAACAAAAAGTATAGATATCGACGCCAACATTATTAAATAGGAGTTGACTACCTATATTGGTGTTTGATATGTTATTTGTGGTATCAATTTTGTCTCTTGTGGTACTTTCCAGATGATATCGATCCGTCTTCAAAGAGTTGGAACAAATTATCTGCAAAAAATGTTATCTAGGCAATTTCGTTGTAAATGGTTAAGAAATCCTATTAAAGTTTTATATTATGTGTGTCCATACAGTTACATTTAAATCTGATGAAAATATTATAAATTCCAGTAGAAATAACATCAAGGACAAATAAAAGGTCTATCTTCAATAAAATGTTTGATAACCCACTAAAATATTTCGAGGGTAAAGATTGAACTTTTATAATCGAATGGTTCTAAGAAAGAAAATCTAAACAAAATCGAGATTGAGAATTTCTGTACATCCCGATGTGCTTAACATTTACCCCCTGAAATCTTTTGGCACGTGAAATTAACAAAAATATCTCCTATTGTCTTTCACATGAGAGAATGAATAATCTTACAACAGAAAATTATTAAAGGGTGACCAAGCAATGAATCGAGAGCATAAGTTTGTAGAACGACTATTGTGTAAACAAAAGTATTCGTGAGATTCGAGCCTAGACCAATGAATTTATGATAAACTCTTAGGGACAATGATATCGTGAGTATTTGAACTATCGTCCCTTTCATAATAAAGTAATCGAACTTTTTTTCGTTCAATCAATTACTTTGTTAAATAGCCATTAAAAGTCCATATTAGTGTCGATATGGTACATTGAGAAGTTGT
Source organism: Corymbia citriodora subsp. variegata (assembly GCA_014858505.1). Lineage (NCBI taxonomy): Eukaryota > Viridiplantae > Streptophyta > Magnoliopsida > Myrtales > Myrtaceae > Corymbia > Corymbia citriodora. The sequence goes on from MU089689.1 coordinate 33,014, forward strand.
CACTTCAGCAACTAACAATTGATGCTAAGATTGTCTAAGCAACACATGCTCTCTTACCTCATCACCCAACTTGCAGGTAAGCGAACCGTGTCAACGAAATCATTCGGAGTAGCAATTTATCAGACGGATACCTCAAATTGAACAAAATTTGAAGAAAAGTAAAACAGAGATTAATCCTGACATGAAGCATGGAAGTGTTACTAGTAATGATGACCAAGACACTCATATGGACAAAGTCTTGGTCTTCCCGGAATCTATTAAAGTTTCCGTCTCTTCTCCACTTTTGCTTCACTTTCTAGACAAAAAAGCACATGGTATCCGGTAAAGTCTCTGATGATGTTCTCTGAATATTATGAAACAAGCACTTGTGGACAAAAAGTACTTCATTTTCATTCCTTTAACTACTGCTATGCATGTGAAAAGCGCCCAAAATTGAATGGAAGACAGAGTGCTCTAGCCTAGCCTCGTCCCAAGAAAACATTACTACTTCAATACTTTTGACATATGAACGTAGCTCTATGGAAAAGTTGTCTAAAAAATCTTAAATTTATTGTGCAATGATTAATTCACTAAAATTTTCAATTTGAACAATTTAATCCTAAATTTTTTGAATTTTGCCAATGTAATCCTTTTTTACCAGAACATGTTGAGTTCGCGGTCATGCCGCGCAGGATGACCAACACTTGTATTAGTGATTTTCAGCCAAAATTGGCTGAAATGACTATATTAGCAAATCATCAAAAGTTTGACTAAATCGATCAAATTGAAAAATTTGTGATTGAATTGGCTATCGTACTATAGATTTTGGATATTTTGGATAATTATCCTATAACTTCACAACTATCATTAATGATGGCCTTGTAATAATACATGACGAGGAAAATCAGGGAATATTTATTGGCTTAAAAACATATACAAACTATTATCTAAGAAAAAACCCTATTGGACATATTAGTTGTAATTGGTAGACTAGACAAAAGAACATATAAATGTGCCAATGTTTTCAGATGAATAAAAGAAATCATAGTAAAGTTTTAAATTATGTATGCCTGAGCACTTCCATATAATAATAACATTATTTAACAACATAATGTCCAACCGACAGAAAATCAGGTACATAAAAAACTTTAACTTCAATAAAATGTTTGGCAATCCACTAATAAATTTTGAGTGCAAGGAAAGAAGATTCTTAGGCTCATATATATACTAAATCTCCAAATACATGCAAGTGTGTACCAAACTACCTGATCATATACTTTTGTTGATTTGGGTGAGGAGATCATAGGGAAAGCAATGAAATCGGCCAAAAGAGGGGGGGGGGAGAATAATACTTTTTTATCGAATTTTATGATCGAATATATTCAAGAAGGAAATCTAAAGAAATTAACATTGAGAACTTTATAGTCTCCCGGTGTGCTTGCCATTTAGCCACTGAAATCTTTTTGCAATGGCCTGAAATTAACGAAACTATTTCCTATTCTCTTTTACATGAGAGAATAAAATATATATAAAAAAACAAAAACAAGAAAAGCATTTGACGAAAAATATTGTTTACAGATGTGACTATAAGATGGAACGTCAGAAGTAGACGGCCCAGTGGCGGGGCAATGATCGTGAGAGTGGTGGTGCTCTCTCTCGCTCCATTCCTGCATTTTCTTTTTGCTTTTTTTTCTTTTATTGAACTTAAATTTGAAAAGATATCTGAAAATCCAGACATCATTCTAATAGAATCCAGACATCATTCTAATAGACAAGTACAATAGAGATTAATGATGAAAAATCACACTATAAATGAACATGAAAAGGGTTCAAATTATCGTATTGTTAATTTTACCTGTCATGCTTGGAAATTCTACTAGTAATGGAAAACAAGATATTCACGCGAGGATGGAAAAGCAGGGATGTGAAAAGTGAAGCAACCAAGCCATTTGCGTCCTGCAAAGTCTTGGTCTTCCAAGATTTTATTGCCTTTCGTCTTGACTTTTGCTTCACTTTCTAGACCAAGAAAAAAAAAATACATGATGCCCACAAAAGCCTTGGTCTTCCTGAGTTTATTGTTAAATTACATGAATAAATATGACTGTGGAAACTAAGGATATCTAGGCCTAACTCCAAAAAAAATAAAAATAAAATAGCACTTGCGGACAAAAATCATCCTTAAAAGTCTACGTCTTTGTTCGATCTTTTGGGTAGATAAAAAGTCTCAGTTTTCCTGGACTTCATAGTTTTCTCTCTCCATTAGCTCATTGTCATTTTGCTTCACCATTGCCCTTGTTGTTCTTTGCAGTGACTGATTCACCAATGCCCACTGGAGAGATCTTTTTGGGTTCCTTCTTTCAGGTCCTCTTCGACAAGTTGATTACTTTAGGATGGGACTATGCTCGACGGGATGGAATCAACACTGCCTTGCTCGATAAGTGGAAGGAGATGTTGGAAACAATCAATGCAGTTTTGGATGATGCAGAAGACAAGCAATCGGGCAGTAACCGTCCAATGAAGCTGTGGCTGGACGATGTTAGGGACTTGGCCTATGACATGGAAGACTTGCTTGATGAGTTCGCGATTAGTTTGCGATTGAAGCTGCTCAAGTTAAGTCTGGGGTAGAATCCAGCACAAGTAAACGTCAGAAGAAAAGGAAATTCTCCGAATCGAATCCCATCCCATGCTCACTCGTGTCTGAAGATAAGGTAAAAGAGATTAATGATAGGTTAGAAAAGATTGTCACCAGGAAGGCTTGTCTAAGCTTGAGAGAGAATGCCATGGATAGATCCAACTACACCAACAAAAGGCTCCCCAGCACTTCTTTGTCGGAGACTCAATTTTTTGGCAGGGAGAAGGAAGAAGCAGAGATAGTGGAACTATTGATCAGTGAGGTTGAAAATAACGATGCTAGGCTGAGCATAGTCCCCATAGTTGGGATGGGAGGTGCTGGAAAGACGGCCATGGCTCAACAGCTATACAATAATCCCAAAATGAGTAGCTATTTCGAGAAGAGAGCATGGGTTTGTGTTTCGGATGTTTTTGATGTTCTCAATATAACAAAGACTATTTTGCAATCGATCACTGAGTTGCCCTGTGAGGGCAAAGATCTTAACTGGCTTCAAGTTAAGTTGAAAGATTATCTATCTGGGAAGAAGTTTCTTATGGTCTTAGATGATGTTTGGAATGAGAAATATGAAGAATGGACTTCCCTCTTAAAGCCATTTGAAGCGGGGGCTAAGGGAAGCAAGATCATCATCACGACACGCAACCATCCTGTTTATTCCATGATAGGAGCCATGCCATATTTTTTGAATGAGTTGTCCATTGATAATTGTACTTGCTTATTAGCCTATCATGCTTTAGGAGTAAAAAATTTTGAGGGGCACCCAGATCTGGAAACCATAGGCAAGAAAATAGCTGAAAAATGTAGAGGCTTACCTTTGGCAACGAAGATATTAGGTAGTCTCCTATGCAATAAAGAGAATGTCAATGAATGGGAAGCTATCTTAAATGACAGAATATGGGATGTAGCAACGAGAGAAAATGGTGAGGTTCTTCCAATTTTGAAATTGAGCTATGTGCATCTTCCTTCTTATTTGAAGAGATGCTTTGCTTATTGCGCAATATTTCCAAAGGACTATGAATTTGAGAGGGACGAGCTAGCACTCTTATGGATAGGAGAGGGCTTTTTAGATGGACGAAAAGCAAAAGAGAATATCTTGACTTCAGGACGGAATTACTTCGATGAGTTAGTATCCCGATCCTTTTTTCAACAATCCAGCGTTGACACATCGAAATTTTTTATGCACGATCTTTTGAATGATCTAGCAAAGTCAATTGCTGATGCAACATGCTTTACCTCTGGGGAGTCTCATTTAGTGGGTGATGAAGATGATACTTCTTTTAAAGAGAAAGTTCGTTATGCGTCATTTGTCTCAAGATGGTATATTACATCAAATAACTTGAGAGCATATGCTGGAATGAAGGTACTAAGAAGTTTTATGCTGTTGAGTAACATAGAACACATCAATATTTCTAAAAAGGTATTGCTTGACTTGCTAACAAACTTGAAGTATTTGCGGGTGTTATCACTATGTCATTGTGACATTTTTGAGGTGCCGGATTGTGTCGCCAATTTAAAACATCTTCGATATCTCAATCTCTCGTATACCTATATCTTTAGGCTACCTGCGTCAATTGGCACCTTGTGCAAATTACAAGCTTTGATCTTAAGAGGTTGTGTGTTCCTTTCTATGTTGCCTCCGGATATAACAAATTTGGTCAGCTTACAGTTTCTTGACATTAGAGATACAAAGCGTCTAAAAGAGATGCCATTGAATATCGGTAATTTGAAAAATCTTATTATATTTTCCAAGTTTGTAGTAGGGCAAGAGCAAGGGTCACGGTTAAAGGAGTTAAAGAACTTGCCACATCTTCAAGGAGAGTTACTCGTATCAGAATTGCAAAAGGTGAAAGAAGTTAGAGATGCAATTGATGCAAATTTGGAAAGGAGGGCCTTAGCAACTTAATCTTGATTTGGGATGAAGATTTTGAAAATCGTCAGGATGATGAGCTTGAAGCAAGGGTGCTCCGCTCTTTGCGACCTCACATTAATCTTGAAAATCTTAGTATCTCGCACTATGGTGGTGAATTATTCCCGTCATGGTTAGGTGATCCATCCTATTTTAAGATGGTATCTTTGTGCTTGCTTGGCTGTCCTAAGGTTACATCTTTGTCATCACTTGGACAGCTCCCTTCACTTAGAGAATTATCTCTTGAAGGTCTAAATGCAGTAAGCATGATAGGCTCTGAATTTTACGGAACTAAAAGGTTTCCCTCCTTAAGAACTTTGAAGTTTCAAAAGATGCTGGCATGGAAAGAATGGTCTCATAATGTCGGTGGCCGAGAAGAAGACGTACCATTCTCTTGTCTACAACATCTTGTTGTCAAAGATTGCCCAGTGTTGATGGGGACATTGCCTTGTCAATTAGATCATCTCATAAAGCTAGAAATTCATTCATGCTTGCATTTAAATAACTCAACCGGTGTGGTTCGTCTTCCATCTCTTTGTGAGTTACACATTAAAAAATGTAACGAGGAGCTTAAAGAGTTTGGTCAACCTAACTTCTTTAACCATTCTCCACATTTGGGATCTTGCGGAGCTTGTTTGCTTTGATGATGGATTTATGAGCTACTTGGTCAAGCTAAAGGAGCTTCATATAACAAGGTGTGACAAGCTAACATACCTGCTGCAAGATGGAGATGGGATGCGAAATCTCACTTGCCTTCGAAAATTAGCCATCGATTTTTGTCCTCAATTCACATCTTTTGTGGCGGGAGAAGGAGAGATAGAGCTACTAAGTAACCTTGAAAGGATGGAATTGAGGTGTTGCCCGAGTTTAGAAAGGCTTCCAAGCAAGATGCATGTGCTTAGGCATTTGGGCATTTGGAATTGTCCAAAAATCATGGGACTAACCATTCCTTCAGATGACCCCAACACTAAGGTCATGATGTCACAACTTGAACATCTGCAGATTAACGATTATGATTTTCGGATATCCTTTTCGTTTGCTAAAAATGGACTTGTTGCTTTGAAGACGCTTATTGTTGAGAATTGCAAGGGAGTGGAGTTGTTAGAAGAGATCACTGTAGTAGAATCGCTTAAATCTTTGAATATTTATAGATGTATGAATTTAGGAAGCCTACCACATTGTCTACACATGCTCGCCCATCTCACTCATTTGGAAATACGCGATTGTCCAGCACTGGAGATAGAAGACTTCCCTCCCCTTCCCCTCACCTTATCGAGTCTTACGCTGACAAGCTGTCCAAAGATAAAGTCTATTGCCAATTGTAACATTGCCGGCTGTAACAATCTCACTAAATTGGTAATATGCAAGTGTTCGGCATTGGAGATGGAGGACTTTCCTCTCCTTCCCGTCACCTTGTCCAAACTTGAACTTGATTCCTGTCCGAAGATAAAGTCTCTCCCAAAAGAGTGGCATCATCTTACATGCCTCCAAAAGCTACACATTTTTAGGTGTGAAAATATCGAATGCTTCCCCAAAGGAGATTTGCCTCCCAATTTGCGGCGTTTTAATATTTTAGGGTGCGAGAATATGAAGCAGCCAGTGAGAGAATGGGGCTTACCCATGCTCACATCCCTTGAGCATGTGGAAATAGACGGAATGAGCATGGGAGGGGAGAGAGACAAGGTGCGGTTTCCTTCGGGGGATGAGGACGAGGAGGAGGAGAACGCCTGGAGTCTTCTCTTTCCTTCCTCTCTTATCTCTCTTCGCATTTCCGGTATGAGGAACGTTGAAAGACTGTCAAACGGTCTCCGCAACCATCTCTCCTCTCTCATATCTTTATCGATTAAAGATTGGCCGAAGTTGAGGGACTTGCCAGAGGATGGCCTCCCTCCCTCCCTCAAAAAGTTTTCCATATATAAGTGCGAGAATCTGAAAAATCGATGCTCAAAACCCACCGGCGACTATTGGCACCTCATCCAAGAGATCCCTAACATCTTTATTGAGTGCTTTCAGATCCATTGAATTGATGCATCCATGTATGGTCAGGTTTTCTTAGGGTTTGGGTAAGCTTATGGTTTTGAAGCCGTCGATTTCCCATTCTATTTCCTCAACTCGAAAAATCGATACTCTCCATGAAGAAGCTTCGCACAAATTTCTGGAAATCCAAGAAATCCTAGCATCCACATTGATTGGTTTCTTAGATCCGATGAAGTGAAGTCGATCCACTTGTGCTTTCATTCGCGAACTGCCGCAAATGTATCTGTTATGTCAGTTCGATGCTTAATACGGAGTAATTTCTTCCAATGCACACAAGCGTTTGCTTTTCGTGAAGTGCGAAAAATTGATAATTAGCTGCTTGAATATTCAGCAAGAGCTTCATTTAGTCTCCTATTGCACTGGCTTGCGAAAGTTGATGATGATGTTCTTGTATGCCACAGCTGCATCCATCTCTACTCCTGCAATGCTCTTTCAGATAGCCTCCTCTGTAGGCGACCATCTCCCCTGTTTCATCTTTGGCCCCATTCCTAACAATTTTTGTTCATATATGGACGCGAAGTTGAGGTACTTAGCCAGAAGATGGCCCTCCCTCTCTCCATCCCTCCAAGACTTGTGTTCATATATGGATGTGAGATTCCGAAAGAGATGCTCAAATCTCATCGACGACTACTAGCCCCTCATCCAAGAGATCCCTTTTCATCAGCATTGACGGCATTCAAATCTAATGAAGTAAAATCGATCATGCCCAAGCCATGATAAAGAATTTGTCTCCACTGACTGCTTTTTCTTCCTTAGGTAATGCTTCCAACTTCTTTTGTTCTTTCCGCTTTCATTTGTTATCCACCTGGATTCATTCTTCGATGTACAGTAAGTTTTCATGGATTCGGGTAAGTTTTTTGTTTTCAAGGCATCAATTTTGATTCTGCTCCCTCAATTTGATGCATAATACAAATTGATTGGAACTCGAGTCTCTAGGTCATTTTGAAAACCAGAAAATGAAATTTATTGGATTGTTAATTGATGGGAATTGCGCTACTGTTTTCTCTTCTCAATCAGCTGATCCCACATTGAGATTTGACATGTCTTACACTCTGTGGCAGATTGTTTGCGGTTGTTGATGATATCTCCTGCTTATTCCAAGGACACATAGAGAATGTAGCTCTTCTTAAGCAACAATATGGATCGAACAAAACCGCTAATGAGGTCATCATCTTCATAGAAGTTTCTAGAACTCTAAGGGATTGGAGGCCTTACCCTACTGATCAAGTTACGAGAGACATCAGTAGGAAGTTTGGTTTTGTGCTCTTTGATAGCTCTTATGAAATCGCTTTTCAAGCCTTTGTGAGTAATAATAATGTTCATTGGTTTCGTTCTAGGATATCACTCTATATCTCTCCCTCCACCTGTGATCTATGTCTAATCCTTTCTGTTCCCTGAATCATGCAGGATGTTAGTGGCAGTGTTGCTTTCTTCTAGGGAAGTGATTTTGGAGGCATTCCTGTTCTCTCAGATGATGCAAAAGTCATGAAGATGGGCTGTGGGAAATCTTTTGTACTGTTCCACAAGGGTAATTATTTTTTTGGTTTGTTGATGTGGCTCCACTGGAGTTCGGTCCATGCATTGTAATGTGAAAAGTCAGGATGGATGAGCTCTGCTGATATTAAGCAAAGTTCAGAGAAGAATGTTATGTTGGTGGGTAACATCATATTAGAAAAATTGGTTCCAAACCTAAATTTAGAATATATGGTTAAAGTGGTGATCTTTACCTGTATGCATGTTTTCATTTGTTCTATGTTCTCTTCCCAACACCTTTTAATTATGCCCTTAAAGCTCATTCACTGTGGTTTTTTTGCAGATACCAATGTGATCTGTACTGGTAAAATCTCTTGGAAGTATCACTTGTGAATGCTATTGAGGTGGGGCTAATGCTGTCAATGTCAAGTGTCATTTTTTGCAATTTAATAGAAGAAAAAAGAAGTGTTTAATTTTATTTGGTGCAATGAGATGTTCTAAATTTTCTTCTAGTGAATATGATCTAAATAAGAAGAATCTTTTTTTAAATCTAACAACATGATTAATAATGTGGATGCTGTAATATGATTGCGAAGAAAAGGGATGCACTTCCCTTCATAGTATTAACCAGTCAATCTGAGATAAAATTCTGGGGCACCTCATGGCTCCAACCTTTCACTACCACACCAATTCATGACAGCATTGATATTCCATAAATCACCTTCTGCTTGGGTCTTGATCTCTGGTGGGTTAGGAACTATTACTAGAAGCTTGCTAGAAAGTTTTAGCCAATTTACTTATGCTTGTTTGGTTGAAAATGAAATGATATGCTACCTGCTTTTGTGATTGTGTTGTCAGTAGTGACCTCTGGGGAAAATCTATTCAGTCCTTTAAAGTATCAATTGTGTGCATTTACTCTACTGTGGAATATTATTTTGTCTCATGTTATGTTATTTTATCTGAAAATACCTTCTTATGTGGCATTCTTCCTGTAGGGAGTTCCGGAACAAAAGTTTCGAGCTCACTTGTGTTTTTTTGGTGTAACTAGAAATCTTGCACTTCGACAAATGCAAACCTTGTCCGATACATCTCCCTCTCGCTACATTTGCATATGTGAATTTTTGGTTGAAGCAATTTTCGTGTGAGATTATGAAGCTCTATTAGAGGTTAGTTAATTAGTAATGTAAATTGCAGTTCACCGTGTACTTTCTCTAAGGCTTTTTGGATGTCATTGCATGTATAACACGGTGCTTTGCTCTTATAAATAGGTGGTCAGAAAAGCAGTGTTGCTTTTGCCAAGATAACTTTCAAGAAACCTCGCATAGTTTGGCTTGTGAGCCCCGATCATCTGGTATGTTTTACTCATTTTTCTCCATTTTGTGACTTTGATTACTTTTTCAGTTAGCTCGTTATATTGTTCTTGCACCAATTGAATTGATAGGAATTTGGTCTTTACATTGAAAATACAATGAAACCAATTAGTGATCCCAACAGGGAGCCTCTGCCATCTTACATCTAACTCATAATGGAACAGAAATTACTCTAATTGTTCCAACTGGCAAAATATTGGGAATCGAACATGTATGATAGCATGATCAGTGCTTTTGCATTACAGTAATCTATAATACTAGATAGTTCATATCCTATAGGCAGCATTGAGTTTTGCATATATAACATGGTGCTTTGACCATATAAATAGGTGGTTAGAAAACTAGAGTTGCATTTACTGAGATTATTTTGAAGAAACTTCACATAGCTTTGCTTGACGAGCCATCCAATCATCTGGTAAGTTAACTCATTTTTCTCCACCTTGTGACTTATATTACCATTTCAATTAGCTTGTTATTGTCTTGCACTAATTGAACTTATTGAATCTGGTCTTTACAATGAAAATACTGAAGAAGCAATCGGTGATGACATCTAACTTATTTTGGAATAGAAACCAATGTAATTGTTCCAACTTGCAAAATATTGCAAACATAATAGTTATGCTAGCCTGGTATTACAGAAATTTATAATACCAAGTAGTTCACATATCTGTGCCAATACTACCCTAGTATTGGACTTTGCACATATTTTATGCAGAGATCTCTTTGTTTATAAATGTTGGTTCAAGTTCTACTTTAATGACCAGTAACTACTAAAGTGTTATCTTTTTAAATTGCTAGTTTCTTGTCTAAGGATTGAAGAGTATGATTCTGCAGTTTTTACTATCCCAAACTTCAGGATTTGGATGCGGTTGAGGCACTCATTCAAGGTTTGGTCTTGCTCAAAGGAAGAATTCTGATGGTGAGATTGATTTTCTTGCCAAAATACTTCAATTTGACCAATGATCGATTGTCTTCACAACTAATGGCCCTCTTTTCACCTTGATTTGCAGGTTATTCATGATGAGCATCTAATAGCTGAAAGTATGGATGAGCTCTGGATGGTTTCTCAAGGCAAGGCGATGCCTTTCCATGGGAATTTTCGGGATCATAAGAAGATACTTTAGTCCTTGTTGAATCAGGCAAGTTTTGTTCTTTTCGTCATCCAAGAGTGGTTCAAAAGGGTCAGAGTACTTTACAAAACATATAACGAGGCTTAGCTATAGAGAGAAAGCAAAAAAGGACAAAGAGAGGATTGTTGCTGATATACAGGATTTACTCACAGTTATAGAGGCCAATGTTTGTCAATTGATTAGGGCTCGTGGAAGGACGAGTCTAAGTTTTTGACATTGAATATGCAGTATCATTTGCTAATAGCTTAAAAACTGAGTTTGGATTACAGTCTTGGTATAATTTATGAGAAATTAGTTGCACTTCTGTGAGTAATAATAATATTCATTGGTTTCATTCTAGGATATCGGTCTTAGTCTCTCCCTCCACCTGAGATCTATCTAATCCTTTCTGTTGTCTTAATTATGCCAGATGTTGATGGAAGTGTTCCTTTCTTCTAGCGAAGTCATTCGAAAGGTAATCTATCCTCTTGGATGATGCAAAAGTTGTGAAGAAGGGCTGTGGGAAATCCTTTGCACCATTCCCGAAAGGTAACCATTTTCACGAATTATTGATGCAACTTCACTGGAGTTTACTCTGTGCATTGAAATGTGAAAAGTAAGGATGGATGAGCTCTTATGATAATTAGCAGAGTTCACAGGAGAATGTTACATTGTTGGGTAAACATATTGGAAGATGTATAGCAAGTAAAGATGAATAAGCTTTGGCATGAGTTGGAAAAATTGGTTTCAAATCTAAAATATTGATCTAGGGTTGAATTGGCAATCTTTATCTGTATGCATGTTTTGACATGTGCATTTTCACCTACAATGTTGCTCTTCCGATCGTGTTTGAGTACCAAACTGTTCACCTCTTAACATTGCCTTCTTTTCCACTCAGGATGCTTCTTTAATAGCTCTAGAGGTTTTGTGGAGATATGAGCACCCACCGATTGAGGTGAAGCCAGTGTTCCTAGGGTGGACAGCTCTGGCCAAGTGTGCAGCGCGACATTCAAAGTGGATGCTGAGTCTAAGGAGTCCACCATGCCTAGAGTTGGGGGTGCTGCAAGCTAGTCCTCACACTACTGAGTTTTCTGGTTTATAGCCCTTTTTTGCCTAGGCCATTAGCTACTGAATTGCCTTCTATTGCTTATAACCCAGTCACCCTTTCTCATATATTGACAATTTTCAGCTCTAATGGTTGGTTGCTCTATGTTGAGTCTAAGATGACATTGTTTTTTGCAGCTGTATATATTGCTTGTAAAACCGAACCTTTATAGAAATTGATCATGCTATGTGCAATAATATCTTTCTGGCATTTCAGTTAGCCATCATGCAGAGTTTATTTTCTGTTACGTTTTTTCGCTTAGATGTCTATTGTGTAACGGTTATCTCTACTAGGAAATTAGACCGGGACGATATTGTCAAGTGAGGAAAAAGTGGAGCAAAATAACTTCGAACATGCTGGTTCTCATATGGAAATCGAGTTAACCCAACACATTATGAAGGGTCATCTGAACTTCGATAGCAGACTATGATAGCATGTTAGACACTAGGGTTAAAGCAGCAGTCAATCTTGCACTTTTCAAGATGTCAACGGGAATTCCACCCGTGCGAATACGAACTTAATAGGAAAGAAGACAAGAGGAAGCTATCAATACAATAACTAACGTCAAATTGTAGATAAACAAAAATGGCACTTCGCCTGGCCTTATTGCTCTGCTTGCAGGGACCTCTTTAGTCTTCAGTCCTTTACGGGTTCATCAAGTCTAACACGCATGGAACAAGTCTGTCTTCTCTTATTGACACGATGAGCTCTCGCTAAATTTTCTGAGTGAAATTAAGTGATGGAATTGATAGATGTGCATTGCACATGTAGCACAAGCTGCACAGCTAATCAAACAGTCACACTTGGAAGCATTCTCGACATCCCCTTTCTTGTTTAATTCCTCCACACAATATTCGTATTTGACACGTTCACGGATCTCCGTCCAACATTAAGTATACTGCAAGTATATCATGCTTGAATCAGGAGTCCACGTATCCATGTGTACACTCAATATCGACTTTTTCACATATTTTGATATCGATTCCTAGATAGTTTACCTGATCTCTGCAGTATAATCGGGTAGAATTCGATGGAGTAAAATATATATAGCTAGAGGAAGACCTTGTAGAGGCGGTGCTCAACTTTGCCTTTCCTAAACATCAACCTAACATGAATTTGGTGCGTCTGATATGAATCTGCCATCACCTAGATCAGCTTAATGGAATTGTGGAGTTTGATGGAGAAAAATATTATTGTGGGTAGGCACTTCCCAACAGGTCACCCATCCTGAGATATTAAAGAAAATAGAGTTTATATTACTGCTAATAGCATACATGTAATTTCCTTTAATATGTATGCCCTAGACTCCCGTTATAAATAGGGGTAATTTCTTTTATAGTTGTAATGCTGAAGCTTTGTAACCCCGAGCTTGTAACGCTGATACTGATAGTGAAGAGATTGCCTAGTACGGCACCGTGGTTTTTCCCTTCTTGATTTTGGAAGGATTTTCCACGTAAAAATTCCTGCTTGCCCTCTTTTTCTTCCCTACTTTATTTTTCATCGCATATTCGCGTCCCCAACAATTGGTATCAGAGCCTGGTTTAGGGAAATAGTGGGAGAGAATATGGACGAAGGAAAGGTGAAGATTGATCGGTTCGATGGCAAGGATTTTAGTTTCTGGAAGATGCAGATCGAGGATATGCTATATCAGAAGAATTTGCATCAACCTCTGTCTGGAGAGAAACCAGAATCCATGAAGCAAGTACAGTGGGAATTGTTAGATTGACAAGCTTTAGGTTTGATTCGTCTTACATTGGCGCGGAACGTTGCTTTCAACATTGCCAATGAGGCGACAACGGTGGATTTGATGGCGGTGTTATCTGACATGTACGAGAAGCCTTCTGTATCAAACAAGGTATATTTGATGCATTGTCTTTTCAATCTGAAGATGGACGAGGGTGCTGCTGTGACAGATCACATCAACGAATTCAACGTGATTACGACTCAGTTGAGTTCGGTGGATATCAAATTTGATGATGAGGTAAAGGCTTTAATTTTATTATCTTCTCTACCTGAAAGTTGGAGTGCAACTGTGACTGCAGTGAGCAGTTCGTCCGGTAAGAAAAAGTTGAAGCTTCAAGCAATCCGAGATTTGATTCTTAGTGAGGATATTCGTAGAAGAGAATCAGGTGAATTTTCGGGTGCTGCCTTAAATATTGAAGGCAGAGGGAGAAGCAATCAACGGGGGTGAAACTAGTACCATGGTAGATCAAAGTCCAAAGGGAGAAGCAAATTGAGACCTTGTGATAAAATTATTTGCTGGAATTGCGAAAAGAAGGAACATCTGAAACAAGATTGTAGAGCCCCAAAGAAGAAAATTTAATATCGAGATCGAAATCAAGATGAAGAAAAATCTGTGAATGTAACTTTTGAAGAGACTCAAAATAGTGATGCCTTAATTTTGAGCATTGATAGTCCAATTGAGTCGTGGATTCTTGACTCAGGTGCGTCATTTCACTTTACTTCATGCAAAGAATTAACGCACAATTTTGTTGCTGGAAAATTTGGAAAGGTTTATCTTGCTGATGATGAACCTTTGGATATTATGGGAAATGGTGATATTTATATAAAATCTACTAACGGATATCAATGGAAGTTGAATGATGTCAGAAATGTTCCAGGACTTAAGAGAAATATGATCTCTATAAGTCAACTAGATAGCACAGATTACTGGACTATTTTTGGGGATGGCTCTTGGAAAATTGTTAAAGGTGCTCTGGTTGTAGCATGTGGAACAAAGTCAGGAACGCTCTACATGACTGAAATCAATAGAGAAATTGCAACAATTGTTGAATCGGAAATTGATTCTTAATTATGGCACTGCAGGCTTGGACATATGAGCGAAAAAGGAATGAAGATATTAGCATCTAAGGGAAAATTGCCTAATTTGAAGTCCATACATATTGGTCTATGTGAAGATTGTGTTATGGGTAAAAATAAACGTGTTAGTTTTTCGAAGATTGGAAAAGAACCAAAGAAAGAAAAATTAGAGTTGGTGCATATAGATGTGTGGGGCCCAGCTCCTGTGCAATCCCTTGGAGGCTCGCGATATTATGACATGTTTATTGATGACTCCACTAGAAAGGTATGTGTTTATTTTCTAAAAAATAAATATGACGTGTTTGCTACTTTTAAAAGATGGAAAGCTGAAGTGGAGAATAAGACTGGCCTGAAAATTAAATGTTTAAGGTCTGATAATGGCGGTGAAATATGATAGCAAGGAATTCAAGCAATTTTGTGCAAAGAACGGAATCAAAATGACAAGAACTATTCCTAATAGACCGCAGCAAAGCGGAGTTGCTGAGAGGATGAACAGAACTCTGAATGAGCGTGCAAGAAGTATGAGGCTGCATGCAGGATTACCCAAGATGTTTTGGGCAGATGCAATTAATACGGCAGCATATCTAATTAATAGGGGACCTTCAGTTCCACTTGATTTTAAGTTACCAGAAGAAGAATGGAGTGGAAAGAAGGTAAGTCTCTCGCATCTGAAAGTCTTTGGTTGTGTTTCCTATGTCCACGTAGATTCTGAAAATAGAGATAAACTTGATGCAAAAGCTAAAAAGTGTTTTTTCATTGGATATGGTTCTAATTATTTTGGCTATCGGTTATGGGATGAACAAAATAGAAAAATAATAAGAACTACTGATGTTACATTCAATGAGAATATGTTGTACAAGGACAAATTTGTGGCAGAATCTAGTGTGAAGGAAAATTTAGTTGAGAATACAGATATTGAATTAGAAGAGAATTCTAAAAGTGTTCTGGTTGAAATTCCTAAAACTGTTGCTGAACAAGAGTCACGTACACCTGATCCCACTTTGAGAAGATCTAGTAGAATACATAAACCTGTACAGAGATATTCTCCGTCATTGCATTATTTGCTTTTGACTGACGCTGGCGAACCAGAAAATTTTTTGAAAGTAGTGTAGGTTGAAGATTCTATTAAGTTGGAGTTAGCAATACAGGATGAGTTGGATTCACTTGAGAAAAATAAAACTTTGGTGTTAACTCGGTTACCAGATGGGAAGAAGGCATTGCAGAACAAGTGGGTGTATCGAGTCAAAGAAGAACCTGATGGCAGCAAGAGGTACAAAGCAAGGTTAGTAGTAAAAGGGTTTCAGCAAAAAGAAGGAATTGACTATACAACGATTTTTTCTCCAATTGTGAAATTGACTACTGTTAGGTCAGCATTGAGTATTGTTGCTATAGAGAATTTACATCTAGAGCAGCTAGATGTTAAGACTGTATTCCTCCATGGTAATTTGGAGGAGGATATTTATATGGTACAACCGGAAGGTTTTCAAGATCCTGAAAAAGAAAATTATGTCTGCAAATTGAATAAAAGTCTGTATGGCTTGAAATAGGCTCCTCAACAATGGTACAAAAAATTTGACACATTTATGTGTGGTAACGGGTTCATTAGAAGTGATACAAATCACTGTTGTTATTTCAAAAAATTTGATGACTGCTATATTATTTTGATGTTGTATGTGGATGATATGCTCATTGCAGGATCTAGCATGAGAGAGATCAACATACTAAAACAACAATTGTCAAAAGAGTTTGAGATGAAGGACTTGGGCGCAGCGAATCAGATTCTTGGGATGAGGATCACGCGGGATAGATCTAAAGGAATTCTAAAGTTATATCAAGAAAAATACATTGAAAAAGTGCTTGACAGATTCGGAGTTCAGAATGCAAAGTCCAGAAGTACTCCTTTAGGAAGTCACTTCAAGCTCTCAAAGGAGCAGTCACCAAAGACGAATGAAGAGCGGGAGTATATGGCTAAAGTGCCTTATGCATCAGATGTTGGTAGTTTAATGTACACAATGGTGTGTACTAGACCAGACATAGCTCATGCAGTGGGAGTTGTAAGCAAATACATGGCAAATCCAAGAATAAAATATTGGGAAGCTGTAAAGTGGTTATTAAGATACCTGAAAGGCACTTCAGGTGTGTCATTATATTTTATGAAAAATAGTGCAACTTTACAAGGTTTTGTTGATGCAGATCTTGGTGGTGACTTGGATCATAGGAAGAGCACCTCAGGTTTTGTTTTTACCTTAGGTGGCACTGCAATTAGTTGAATGTCTAGATTTTAGACTTGTGTATCTCTCTCAACCATTGAAGCAGAGTATGTGGCTATATCTGAAGCTAGTAAAGAGATGATTTGGTTGAAAAATTTTCTGAAGGAGATAGGCAAAGAGCAAGATAATAGTGTTCTTTTCAGTGATAGTCAAAGTGCTATTTGTCTTGCAAAGAATCCGGTATTTCACTCAAGGACAAAACACATTGAATTAAAATATCATCAAATTCGTCAGTTAATAGATGACAGGACATTGTCATTAAAGAAGATTCTTGGTGCAGAAAATCCAGCAAATATGTTAACAAAGGTTGTCACTACTGAGAAACTGAGGCTGTGCATTGCCTCAGTTGGCCTCCATGGTAAGTGATGAGGGGGGCCGCCACACTAGGACAATTTGGGTTGAAAAGATGAAGATTATAAAAGATTATTATTGTTTTTTGAAGATCAGCCTCTAAGTGGGAGATTGATGGAATTGTGGAGTCTAATGGAGAAAAATATTATTGTGGGTCCCAGCAGGTCACCTATCCTGAGATATTAAAGGAAATAGAGTTTATATTACTGCTAATAGCATACATGTAATTTCCTTTAATATGTATGCCCTAAACTCTTGTTATAAATAGGGGCAATTTATTTTATAGTTGTAACGCTGAAGCTTTGTAACCCTGAGTTTGTAACGTTGATACTGATAGTGAAGAGATTGCCTAGTGCGGCATCGTGGTTTTTCCCTTCTTGATTTTGAAAGGGTTTTCCACGTAAAAATTCCTGCTTGCCCTCTTTTTCTTCCCTACTTTATTTTTCGTCGCATATTCGCGTCCCCAACACAGCTGCGACTGAAGCAGATGAATAAAAAACCAAGGCTCCACATGGCAATATTTCTCTTCCTCAATTTTTTTGTTCTTTTGTTCTCCGGATTAGAAAAAGAACATAAATATGTTTGGTAACACCAACTGATTTTTCTATTCTTGAAAATAGAAAGTTGTTCTTGGGAATAGATTTGGAGTAAAAATGAAAAGTAGAAAAAAGTAGCTTCTTATTCCTAGGAACAATTTCTAGAAACTATTTCTTGGAGACTACTCACCGCAAATAGCACGCCGCCACCCGCCCACTGCCACCCACTGCCACTACCGATCGCTCGCCACCGCCGCCGCCGGTCGCCGATTGCCGCCTCCTGTCGCCAGCCACCTCCACCTGCTTGCCACCGGCCGACCGCTAGTTGCCACCCTCTCACCACCGACCTTTGCCTAGCGGCCGGCGACCCGGTAGCGGCAGGTTTCAAGTGGCGACCGGTGGCCAGTGGGTTGGGGCCGTCAGTCACCAGTCACCGCTCACAACCCGCCGCCGCCAGTCACCTTTGTCACCCGCCGGTCTCTGCCGGTTTTGGGGAAAAAAGAAATAAAATGTTTTTGTCGGTACCAAATGCATTTCTATTCTTTTTCAATTCCGAAAATAAGAAATTTTTATAATTACCAAACGTCTTATTTTACTCAGAAATTGTTCTAAGGAGTAGAAATAGAAAAGAACTATTTTTCAAAAGAAATTGTTCCCACGAGTAGAAATGTTACCAAATGGACTCCAAGTTGTCAAAAAAAAATCATCTTTTTTTCCTAACTCATGGACTGCAGCTACTCTACAAAGTTCCTTCTATGTCAAAACGAGAAAGGAAAAGAAGGAAAGGCGAACTGAATGAATATGAGAGAGAGGGAGGCCGTTGTATGTACACTCCGAAAGTCTCGACATGTCTTATTAATTCCATTTTTTAGCGCTAGGTAAGGATTGGGAGTCACTATTCATCTAGATTGCATTTTTAGGCTCTGTTGGTTCATTCTAGGGTTGTTACACTCTGAAATTGTGTTGTGATAAAACTTTAGAAAATGAGAACATTATAAATGTTATAATTTTCGTAAGACGCTTACTCTATTGCTCTTTTATTAGTAAAAATTTTATGTATTGCCATGGACAATTGGCCATAAAATCAATTTTGTTACAAAATGTCCTCTATCACCACTAAACCAAATTCCGTGGCCAATAGGCTTTATTTTCAGCCACGTAGAATTCTTTTCGTCATTAAATATGGTACTAAAAGATATCACCAAAAATTTGCCAATAAATACCGTTAATGCTTCATATTGACACGGAAGTTCTTTTCATGAAGAAAAATCATATCTTTAGCCAGAAAAAATGTTTCGTGACACAAGATTTGACCTATTGTCACTAACATGCAGCCAAAATAAAATTTTCATGTTGAAAAACTTTGACCCTCTTGCCACGACACAATTTTTGCGTGGCAATAGGCGATATTTTTAAATACAAAATATTTGTTTCCAATTAAATACAAAATATTTGTTTGCAATTAAATATTTCAGGGTAAGGTCGATTTTTATACAGTGCCTTTTCCATCGATGGTATGCCATTTCTGAAAGAAAGGTTGCCCAACGTCATGAAGGAAGATAGAGTAGCTATCAATACGACGACCAACGTCAAATTGCAGATTAACAAAAAAGAAAAAAAGAATAACGATTCGCCTGGCCATCCTGGTTGGAGAGACCTCTTCAACCAGTCCTGCTTAAAAAAATTCGATATCCACTTCTTTTTGTTTAGGTTCCTCTGCACAAATTTCGTATTCAACGTGTTCATGGTTCTCCATACAACATCAAGTATCCTGTGAGCACCATGCATCACTTAAATCTGGTCTCCACCTATTTATATGTAAACTCACTATCGACTTTCTTACAGATTTTGATGTAGAGTTATATATATTTTACTCAGTCTCTGCAGTATGATCTCTTAAATTTCAATAAAATACATAATTAGAGGAAGATCCGGCACAAAAAGGATATAGCTTCAGCATTCGGTAGGTGTGGGGCCTTAAACACCTTGCAGACACGCTGCTCACCTTTGCCTTGCCTAATTTTGGCTAGACAAGCCAGAACATCCCCACCTGCAGGTTTCTCTGGGTCTGATATGAACACATCACCGCCTGGATCATCTACGACTGAAAGAAATAAATCAAAGACAAAGTCATCAATAATCATCTTTTTCATTAATTCGTGGACTTCAACTACTGTATGCATCACTAGTTTACACTATTGAGATTTACAAGAACTAGAATGAGCTTAGTGCTATCCCCACATTGCTAATTTTCAGCGTGCAACCATCAAAGGGCTAAATTGGATAAAAGCTTTTAATGGATGCACGATTATGTGGGAGAAATGAGATGTGATGCGGTACCTGGATTGGTTATGTACACTGCCACATTAAATTCCTCTGCTATCTTACATAAGCTTGAGAGCATTTGTGCAAATTTTTGCTGCAATTCGGAATATATTAGTGTCAAAAAAGATGAGCCAAAAATTCACAACTCGCATGATTTGACGGTTTGAATGGACCTGGCTCTTTGCTAGTTCTCTCCTTCCAATAATTCCCATTTGAAAGAGAGGGATCACTGAATCCAGAATCTAGAAGATATTACTCGCCTATGGTCAACCATCCACACCTCACAAAATGCGTGCAGTTTGATTCTCGAGCACTCTCTTACCAGTAATCTAAATGATTTTCTTTACACATTTTGGCAGCCAAATCAGGAAGCCGGTTGTACTGATCCCCATAAGTATAGGCATGGGCGGAAATGATCTACAAATTCATGGAAAGACTAGATTATAGCAAGTACACCAGCCAGAAAAGAAGGAAGAGTTGTCCCTGGTCTAGAAAGCTTAGCTTACGATTATCTAGGAGTGCACCAGGATCCATGCCAAATCTCTTGGCAATTGGTAAAATTCGATGAGGGCAACTGCAGATGTACTAATTTAAGAAAGTGCACATGCGCTTACATGGAGAGACGATGTTTATGAAACACAAGCAGCTTTGTCGAGATCAAGGAAAATACAGACAGATTATGATAGGATACAAAGTTCCTTTTGTGTCAATATTAGCTACCTTGCCATTTTCCTCCTCCCAGGTGAGTCGGCAGCTGAAATTTTTTTACGAGCATGGAATACACAAACCATTAATAAAGAATGATTGAAAACAGATTGTAAGATTTGCAAATAAAGCAGAGTATCTTCATGCGTCACATTCCACTAATGATCAACCGAAGTCTAAGTCCGACGATAATGATTTATGACATATTACAAACTTTTATGGCCTTTTTCCTGCTTGGTTTGAGCCACTGTATATGCATTCAAGTATACTGACTACAGATTACAGAAATGAGAGTGCCATACTTCCAGAAAAACCTAATACACACATTATGATGCCAAGATCACCCACGTCTTTATTCTTTGTAGAAATTCAACCATTATGTTACCATTTGGCATTATTAATCTGAATAAAATTGCAATAGAAGTTGATGACAGAAACCTAATATCCAATTCAGACCAACCTGAGTAGTAACACATAAGGTATGCGCAAGTTGTGTTTTCCCAGACCTGAAGTGACGTTAGCGAAATTTTACTGAGAAAGCCAATTAACAAAAGCAATTAAAAGTTCATAAAAGTAACATTGTTGGACTGTGATTTTCACCCAGATTCGCCAAATGCTTCTGTAATTCCCAGAGTTTCAATACCACCTTTTAACATCACCAAACCGGTCAAATTTGTTTTTGTTGAAATGCATGAAGAATAAGACACAGCCTGCAAAAGAAAGTCTATGACCACCGAAAATCTCATCAAGGGCTTGGCTTCCAGTTGTGATGTGAACAACCGTTGATGCTCTCTGGAAAAAACGAAGACATTGAAAGTACCTTGAGCAACAGATATACTAATTTGCAGGCTTTATTTCAAGGGTATTCTGAACCATTTTAGCTCGAGGGTTGCAGAATTAAGAACTTACTCTGAGCAGAGCATTAATTCCATTAATAAAGCCAAAATTCTGATAAAATGAAGGGAAGTCAATGTGAGATGCTTATAGAAGTTCAAATTGATTGGAGCCCCCATCTCAGGTCAAGAAGAATTTAAGCTCAAACCACTATTTTTTCGGCTGCTTCCAATATCTTGTCAACTTTTGCCTTAGATAATCCTTTTACTCCAGTTAAGTCCTACAAAAAGAATGAAACGAAAACAAAGAAAAAGCAAATCACGTAGCCAAATAAGAATACTTTCCTCAACTTAATTCTCAGGACTAAAGATCAGATATACCTCCTCTGTACGCATCAACAAGCCATTTCAAGTGTAGATTCCTGCATCGTGGAGCTTTTTCACATCTCCAGCATTTATTCCTTGAGAAATAACTGCAAACAAAATAAAGGAAAAAGTTCGGAGAAAGAAAATGAGAACAACTCACCATCGTGTTAAGCTCCATGTTTTTCTGGTTAATGTAGAATGTGAGGACAAAAGCATTTCCTAGATGATCAATGACAATCTAGCGTCCCAACAGTGACTATCGATGAATTAAGCTTAGGATATTCGTTATTAGTCCAGCTATGTCACGGATACAGTGGAAAATAAGACATCCAATGCAGCAATTCCTATGTCACGTGACATAACGAAGGCTGAAATTGCTCTTCTATGATCAGAAGACAAAAAATGAAAACTATTGCACGCGCAGGAAATCACAACAAGTTCGAGAGATAGGTCGAGATGTAAAAACAGTAATGGATTCACGGTGATGTTCCAGCAAAATCGACCTTAAACTGAGCAACCAAACCGAGATCGAGCTCATCTGCTCCGCAGTAGTCAGAGTCACTAATCATCGACACTCAAAGAGATCTACGGTCATAGCTCCATCAAATCATCTCGGAATCAAACGACGCACTGAAACATTGACGACAAAACGAAAGCGATGAGATGAACAAACTTACGTTTGTCGATCGTTTCGAAATTCCCCGTCGACATCCTCACTTTCTGCAATCTGCAGCCGGCTCTTCTGCTCTTCGGCTCTGAACATCAACGAGAGAACACTAAGGAGACTGAAACTCGGAATCACCGACGGAGATGACATGGATTGAAATCGAGCGGAGAGCATCACGAAACTCCTCACTTGAGAGACGAAGCATCTTCGACGATGATGATGATGATGGAGCGCGACGATCGGCTGTGAAGAAGAGACTTTCAAAATTTTCCGTGGATTTTGGAAATGATTGGAAACTGGAGGGAATCTTGTGTTGTACATGGAGAGAGAGAGAGGCGGGAAGCGGCGGAAGAATGGCTCTTGGCTTTTCTTTTCTTTTCTTTTTCGAAGAAAAAGGAGGTTTGATTGAGTTTTTATTTATTCTGAAATGGATCTGATAGATTGAGAGGTTTAATGGATCTGATAAATTCTTAAAATCTTTTTAAATCCATTCTTTATAAGGGTGTAATAAAATTGGGTCTGACTTTTTTTAATTATTTCACACCAATAATTTAGTTCGACTTGGCTTAATCTTATACTCCCCTACACCTTGCTCTCACTCTATTTATTTTCTCAAATTGGACCGAATAAAGTTTTAGAAAAGTGAAAAGAATTGATCTGCATTATAGTCAATTCTTGGTTTAATTGCACTGTGCTCAAACTCCACGCTCATCGCTCATAAAATCAGGAAAACATCAATCACCAATTAAGCTTATTCAAAATGGCTTACCATGTACTTACTCGTTACTAGTTTGGCTGTGCTGCATCTAGATCAGCACACATTTTAAAATTTGCAACTAGGTGATTTGGGTAAAGAGTGATGGACATGGAGCTCGTTTTTTTTTTTTTTGGTCGAAAATTCTTCATTGATTACTACTAAGATGGTGGATTACAAGTAGTGCTGAAATCTAGACATAAGATAAGATAAAGATCTTGCGGGGGCCTTGAAACCCAATTACTAGGAAGAGAGCCGGCAATATGGGCTTTCGCGATCCAATCGGCGGCTCGGTTCGTTTGCCTCGGTTCAAACCGCACTTGGACAGTTTCCATCTGGGCCAACAGCTGTTTACAATCAAGCACGTGAGGAAGGGCCTCCCGAGTTGCTTCAGCCCAGCCCAAAATGGAGTTCACAGCTTGGAGGCAATCAGAACTTATCTACACGGGCAGATCAGTTCGTGCAGCAAAGTCAGCAAAGTCAGTTCTGTTTTGACTTGCTCGAAGCTTCTTCAACCACAGCAACCTGTGTAGAATAGCTAGGGTTTCTCCTGTGTTGGCCAATTGCGCGTGAATCTTTTGCACAAAGCCGGCGATGCATACTCCGTCGGCCCCTCTGCAGATTCCGGCTATGGAGCTCTCCGATCCCCTTCCTTGCCATGAGCAATCGACATTTAACTTCAAGGATCCTGACTTTGGAGGTGTCCAGCTGGTCTGGTCGGAGGTAAGTGCCGTCGCCCTCACATCTTTACATGGACTCCATTTCTCATATAGTTGCTGCGAAAGTAGCGCCTCACTGATTATGTACTGTTGTTGCTGCATTCGGCCTTGAAATAGCAGGGAGTTTCGGGCTTTCCATATAAGCCAGAGGAAGTGTGCAAAAAACGCCTTTCGGTGTGTCGATATCCCAGATTGAAGGTAATCGTTAACCCATTTGTCAGTTCGAGTAATAGACGTTGGGGAGATGTCGATGTCGGCATTGTTGTTTGACCATATTATCTTTGTCCACTTGCACAGCATAAATAGGTGCTCGGTTGATTCTGGAAATTGGTGGCAAAATGGACATGTGGGCTCAGGTATGATTTTTCTCCGGTACAAGTTAGTCTTTGTAGGAAGACCTTCATTGCATAGACTCCACATGAAATGCCTGATTTTGGGGTAGGTTTGTAGATTCCAGATCTCTGTCCATAAGCGTTTCGGAGCTTGGTAAGAAGAGGAAGCCTGGGGTGCTGTGGTTGTTGTAGTAGCTTGGCGTATTCTGTGGTACCCACTCTTAACTTTGTAATTTCCCGAGTTGTGTTCTATCCAAATTAGTTTGTCAGGTCTAGGGAGAATGCTAAGGGGGGTTGTCTTAATTTCCTCTACAATGTTGCTGTGAAAGAGACCATTGATAAGTTGAGTGTTCCACGTATGCGTGTTTGGGTCTATGATGTTTGCCACCAACTTGGGGTTGTTCTGGTTCGCCGGTCCTCCAATCTTACCTGACACTAGCCACCGAACTTTGATGTTTGCCACCAACTTGGGTCTATGATGTTTGCCACCAAAGGCACCGGCTCCCTTGTGATTGACAGCCCCATTGCTGAGAAAGGAAATGAACTAAGTGCTTGGGAGCTCATTATTTGCAAAAGGCGATGGAAGAGATGATGATATTCCTGTGTATGGTACGGCACTTTTTAGTCGAATAGAACTATAAAGATCCTTACTCTTCTCTTTGTGGAGGATAGATTGATTATTAGAGTTAAGTTNGTAGATGGTAGTTGGGGAGATCTAATCTCCACCGTTAGATCGAGGATGGATCTACGGATACGGTGTGTCCGTACTTGTATAAATAGGGGCTCCTCCCCCTCATTGTAAGCATCTCATTCTACACAAGAAATAAAAAACCAGAGCTTCTCTCTCTACAGTTTCTCTCTCTAGAATTGTGTGAGTTTGAGTGGAAAGGTTGCTTGGGAGAAATCCTAAGGCCGCACGGGTGCAAGAAGAACGAGGAATCGATCGGCCCGTGACATATGCGTGTTTGGGTCTATGATGTTTGCCACCAACTTGGGGTTGTTCTGGTTCGCCGGTCCTCCAATCTTACCTGACATTAGCCACCGATCTTTGATGTTTGCCACCAACTTGGGTTCATGATGTTTGCCACCAAAGGCACCGGCTCCCTTGTGATTGACAGCCCCATTGCTGAGAAAGGAAATGAACTAAGTGCTTGGGAGCTCATTATTTGCAAAAGGCGATGGAAGAGATGATGATATTCCTGTGTATGGTACGGCACTTTTTAGTCGAATAGAACTATAAAGATCCTTACTCTTCTCTTTGTGGAGGATAGATTGATTATTAGAGTTAAGTTCACTTATTTGATTTGCCCGATACTCAAATAATTCTAAATTCGCTATTTCTTCATATTATCTGTTATCTTTGTTGGTGGAACCCTTTTTGTTTTTTCCTTTTTTCTTTTTTTTTTGGGGTGCTATAGCACTATTTTGTCAGTATTGATTGTAAACTAAATGAAGCCGTTGAAGGCAACATTTTTTCCCTCTTGACTAAGATTTTTTAGCTTGTTAGATTGAAGTTTATGCGAAGCCAAAGCTAAGATTGTTTTATTGCCAGAATTTTAAGGAAAATATCAAAGTTTAAATTGATAGTTCCAACTAGAACAACAGGAGTAATGTACCCTGGAGGTTGAGCATCAACCTCATTTGGTTTGGAGTATTACCAAGGTTTGCCTGCATCCTCATATGCTCAAGGAGAAAGAGGAGCATCCCGTGACGGTAATTCTACAATACCCAAACCTTCTTACGATTGCAAACTCGCCTCAGCATCAACCTCACCTGAATCGGGATTTCGCCTGTACCACATGGTGTCACTAGGAAAGGCGATCCCGTCTTCGAGCAGAATTCAATCCCCAGGCGTGGCAACCCCCATCCCAAGTACCAAGCCATGGCGCCAACTCAGCCAATGTCCAGTTAGTGTGCCACAGAAGGGACTGTTTTCGCAGGAATGAACACGCCTGTCCAGACGGAAAGAAACAAACTGGTCAATAATTAACAACCAAGAGGACAAACTGAAAAATGCATTTACATCCAAACGCAATATGTCGTCTTAGCTGAAGAATGATCCATTCCTGATCCTACGCGCTCATGTCTCATACCATCGATGCTACAAACTCCAAACCCATGTGCCACAACAAAAATGTGGGAGTTACAATTAGCAGCTTGTCCAAGAACAGGAGAAAGGAAACAAACTTCTCATTTTTCATAATATAAATAGACGCAGTTCCTGGATCCTGGTAGAATGATAGTCTAACTCCTCCTTTCCTTCTTATCAGTTGGACATTTATTACAAAGTGAAACAACTGATGAAAGAATCCCAAAAATTTTGGTAAGACATAAATTACCACCAGATATCATAAATCTTGGAGGATCGTCTTTTTCTACAGGTGGCCATACTTGGAAACAGAACCAATTAGCAAGCATTAGTTTAAAAAGCAGAAAGCGTGCTCCTGAATCTGACAGGATTCCAGTTTAAGCCTTAATCCTCGAGGACTCTCCCACAGCACTCTCCATTCTCGAGTACCATTCACCAATCCGAGTGTGCTCCACCATATCCTTACCAGACCTCAAATATAGGATCGGTCTTAAAACACCAAAGACAGCAAGATCAGCCAAATTAGGCTTTGAGCCCCCTGAAACAGCAGATATTATGATGAGTAAACGTCTCGACAACAGAGGGGCGGACACTATTATAGACAAGGTGCATATGATCACAGACAATCTTTTGCGCAATTGAAACTTTTCTCCAGCTGTCAACCAACAGCTATATCAATAAAAGCTTTATATGAGTCGCATAAAAAGTTTTTACCTCAAGCATTATCGTAATGTGCTTAAAAAGGTCGGCAACACAAAGCATCATGCTATAAGTTCACACATCAAGAATCTATAATTAATGAACATTTCCTAAATCTCATGAAGAACAAATTTCCTGTGGCTTTCAAGATTAAGAGAGCATATCTTTTATTGCCTACATACCATCCCAACTTTTTAATGTAGGTTGGAGACATCATCTATACACCAAATTGTTTCGTATCCTGATAGCTCACGGTGGAGATGCTTTTATTAGTACTTTCATAGAAGGCAGAACCTTTGTCCATCATCTCTACAGGCCCAAGGCAAATAAAAATAATAAAAATCTTCTCCAAAGAAATGGATCTATAAACATTTCTTGCTCAACAAATGTATAATTTTGAACATTATCATATTCATTTCTTGGAACCCATCCCAGCTTAATGAAAAACTAGTTTGTATGCGTGCACCATGCTCGTGTGCAATAATTTCATCACATGCAACGTTGTAAGGAATCAATGATAAAGTCAATAACTTTCATTGGGTGGACAAACAAAATACTTGACATTGTTTTTTTGTTTTTTGGCACTATATGAATTATTCTAGAAAGCAAACACTAATTGAACATTTTACTATTCTTTCAATAACTTATCAGAGTATTTATTCAAAAATTTAGGGAAAAAACACAAAGGAAGATAGAATCGATTGAGAGGAGCTAGTGAAACTCGCTTGAGAGACGAGAGCAACTTCAACGATGAGGACGATGGAGTGGGATTTCGAATTTTCTGTGGATTTTGGAAACGATTGGAAATTGGAGGGAATCTTTGAGAGAGAGAGAGAGGCGGGAAGCGGTGGCTCTTGGCTTTTTTTTCTTTTCTTTCTTTCTTTTTTAAGAAAAAGGAGATTCAATTAAGTTTTTGTTTACTCTGAAATGGATCTTATAAATTTGAGGTTTAATGGATCTGATAAATCCTTCAAATCTTTTTAAATCCATTAGTAAAGAGGATGAGAGAAACCTCTAGACTTAGACTTTTTTATTTCTTATTGAATAATGTACTTTGATCTAGCTTGATTTTGTACTCACTTTAGTTCCACTTAATTTAAGATATTCTCAAGTTCGATCTAACAAATTTGTTCTTAGAAAAGGAAATGAATTGATTTGCATTGTAGTCTATTATTGATTTAACTGCATTGTGCTCAAACTCTATACTCACTGCTCATAAAGTTATGAGAATATGAACCAACAATTAAGCTATTTGAAATGGCTCACCAAACACTTGTGGGTAGTCAGTTTGTTGTATTGTGCCTAGGCCGACACCCATCCTAAAATTTATAATTCAGTAATTTAGTTGAGGGTGACGGATATGGAGCATTTTTAATGTCTCGAAATTGATTAATATTGAACCATTTCAACTCTAATTAATAGAAATATGCAAATTAGAATAAAAATTTAAAAGCATTAATAATCTCTGGAACATTTTTCCTAAAAAATATTATTCCTTTAAGAAAAATTTTGAAAGTATATAAATTAGGAACAGGTTAAATTATCTATAATTACAAAATACAATGTTTGGTTTTGATATGATTTAATTTATTTCTTTTACTAAACATTATTACGATTTTAAATCGGATTTTACATGTAATTTTTAAACACCTCAATATAAAAACAGAAGAATATCCCCTTTTATAAGACCCTTGAGCTCTTTTAATTATTTAAAATCAAAATATCGAAACGCAAAAACGACAAAACACACAAGCGTGATGGTTCAGTCTCTACCGCCCTATTCCCCTTTCTTCGCGCCTCGCTTCTTCTTATCCTTTTTTTTTTTTTAATACCCAGGAACCGCCGTACAATCGGAAGCCGGCGACGTAAACCTGAGGCGACGCTAGCGCAGGACCCATCACCACGGCACCACACTTAAGACCACTAGTGGCTGCGCTGGTATGCTAACCTGAGAGTTTGAACTCTCGCCCTACCGTAAAGAGGGTCCGAGCGCATACCAACGCAGCCACCACATGGGGTGGTCGCTTCTTCTTCTTATCCTTCTTCTTCATTCTTCGCAAGAACCACGACGGAAATCCCAACCGGCTTCTGTCGAAGTCAGAACTGGTGCTAATCGAGGGATACAAGGAGGTGGTGACCGTGCATTTTACGGTGATCTTCTCGAATGTTTCCGCTTTGGTGTCTTGTTTTCCCCTCTTTCCGTTGCTCGCAAGCTGTTTGATGTCTGTCCTGACTGAGACGCGTTTGCTTTTCTTGGTCTTGTTTCTTGAATTTGGAGCAAGCCAGTGGCATATTGAGATGACCCATCTTCAAATGATTGGTAAAACCGTAGCTGCCTCGAATGAATGGAGTGCGACAAGACAGTTTGGATGCATTGTCATCTTGCTGTTGCGTCTGCTTACCCTACGAAGAAACTGGAGTTTTGGCGAGGTTTTACTCATCTGGTCACAGGATAGATTCATGACCACTCGCAAGAGAGTGCACAATAGGGGCAAGAACAAGAGGGTCCATAATCTCGAAATCGCCACCAAGCAGCATAACGTGGTGTCTAAGGTGTTGGTGATGGAAAAGTTGAAGAAGCAACCCGAGATGATAATCCCTTCGAGGTCAGTGGATCGATACCCAAGCTACACTGTATAGTGAATTTTATTCGGAAGTCACCAAAACTGTTTGAGTTGCATAAGGATCGGAAGGGGGTATTTTGGTTTGGAATGACTAAAGAAGCTGAAGACTTGTTAGAGGAAGAGGACGGATTGATTAGAGGACACTCTGGCACGGATGTTGAATACGTGACTAGGATGTTGATGATGTCGGTCGATAAATGGCTTCCTCTGGACAAATTGCTCATTTCAGGTGAGTTTTGGTTTGCCTGCTGATTTTAGGAGCAAGTGGGTAACGAGTATCCGCAGCACTTCACAGTGGTTAAATCTATAGATGAAGTTGGTTATCTCGAGCTCGTTGAGTGGAATCCTGGGCTATCACAGAGTTGGAGAAAGCCGTATTGGGGGTATCGCAATCTGCCTTTCATACTCCAGGGTTGCTTTCCCCATCTTTTTTCCCCTTGAAGATTCCTGCCAGTTACTAGGTGTATAGATATGGAGGGAAGATTGAGCACTTTCAGAAAAGGTCTTACTTATCTCCTTATGCTGATGCGCGTGTCCTCCAAGCTGGATCAAAAGAAGCTACTCAGCTTCACAATGGAAAAGAGGTTGGTAACTGATCACCACCCCCACTTCTGACGAAAATTTGTGAGGCCTCAGAAGCTGATGAGACTCCTGTTGAAGTATTTTGGTATTTTCTATTTCTTTGAGAGGGAAAAGAGGTTTAGCGTATTCTTGACAGGAGCCTGTGAAGGTGTGGGACTGATCCAGATATGTCCACTGGTTATTCGGAAGGAAATGGTCCTGAACCTTATTTGTTATCCGAAGAGTTGAGTGCTCGGGTCCCTCCATGTGCAATAGTAGCCAAAAGCCCAGTTCTGTTCCTGTGAGACTCTAAAACTGGGTGGATCCAATTCCGAAATACGGTATGTTTCACCGGGTTAGCGAGTGAAACTGGTGTTCAAACTAGTTCAATATGATTTTGGCCAAACAACTTGCACATACTTGTTAGTTTTGGGCGAATAGATAAAAAGGGAAAGAATGGAATTGGCCAAAGAAGGGGGCAAGAGCAATGCTTTATGATCGAATGATTGCAGAAAATCTCAAGGAATCAACGTTGAGAACTTCATTCTCTGAATGGGCTTGACATATAGCCATTGCAAATTTGCAATGGCTTGAAATTAACAAAACTATATAAAATTCTCTTTCACATGAGTATCATGTAAATAAAATGATAAATTCTTGAAAAACAACGCACAAGTATCTAAATTATTACCCTTTTTGTAATAAAGTATCTAAATTTTATTTCAATTAGTCAATTACCTCAAATTTTCAAATATAAGTTAAGACCTCTATTAAATCACAGACAAAAAATGTTGATATAATGCTAAGGTTGTTAAATAGTCGTTGACTGTCCACATTGGCATTTTGCTACAATATCTTCATATGCCGCCACGTCTGATGAGATATATTAGACACTACGACCGTCTAAATCAACACATTTTCTTTTCACATCACTCAATTTGCAAGGTAATCGAACCATCTCAACAAAATCATATGACATGATAATTCATTTAATGAACGCCTCAAATTGAGTCAAATTTGAAAAATAGAGGTACTTGACTGGAACAAGAAAAGCTTAGGTACTTGATTGTAAACCAAGCAAAAGTTTTGATAATTTTGATGTCATTACCCTCAACTTCTAAACCACTCTAAGAAAAACATCTCAAGAAAAATGTTGTCTATGAAGGTCATTGTAAGGTGGCAAAGTTGGAAATAGTCATCGTAGTGGGGGTGCCAACGGTAACAACACCGCCATGGTTGTGCTTGGACAATGCTCTATCTCGCCCCTTTCCTTCTTTATTTTCTTTTATAACTTTTTGTTGTTTCTTCTTTTTAATTTTTTTCTCATTGCTTTTTTTTCTTTTGTTGAACTCAAATTTGGAAAGATACATGAAAATCTAGACATAAGAAAAGCACAATAGAGATTAAATAATAAAAAAATTCCAGAATGATTGAAGCCACAAGAGTTGGATTAAAATTATGGTATTGTTAATTTTAAGCAAGACTTGTAACGCTTGGAAATTCTACTGGTAATGGCAAGAAAGACGTGCAAAATCTTGATCTTCCTGAAATTTATTGAAATTTCTTTCCCATCACTTGATCATCTTGAAATCTATTAAAATTTCCTTCCCGTCATATTATAAAAGACGTGCAAAAATGTTTTTTTTTTTTGGTAAAGGACGTGCAAAAATGTTGATCTTCCTAAAATCTATTAAAGCTTCTTTCCTTTTTTCCCATCGTACCATCAAAAATGTGCAAAAAAATCTTGGTCTGCTTGATAAGTTAAAGTTTCTTTCCCACCATCGATTTTTCACTTCTGGTTCACTTTCCGGACAAAAAAGAAAATGATATCTTTGGTAGGTGAAAGTCCTCATCTTCTTGGTAGGTGAAAGTCCTCATGGTTCTCTCTCCATTAGCTCATTTCACCGTAACTTCCTCATTAGGTGGGTCGGGCGCACCAAGTTAGCGTGCGCCCCGACCAATCAGGAAGTGACGCATGGCTCCACGAATGCTTGGATAGCCCATTGACTTTTCCGCACAAAGTATATTATTTTTCCTTTTCTATTTAAAAATTTAAGGCCATTAATAGACCCTACTGCTTTCTCACTGCTCTACTTCAAAGTAGGCCTGCACGCATTAATTACCCTTTCTCTCTCCTGACCTACGCTACCGCAAACAATACCCACGTTGCAGCTTCACTTCCCTCCTTTCTTCCCTTCTGAATTCAAAATTTTGGGAAAGAATTCGCTCCCTACATTGCGTTGCCTCTCCGGCCTACTCCAGTACTGGGTTATCTTCACTCTCTGCCCCAAACCTTGTTGCTTCTTCGGCCTGCCTTCTTGTGTTGCTTCTCCGCCCTGCTCCGGCGGTAGATTGTGGTTTCCTTGCGCAAGACGGCGAGGAATGTTCTGACTGTAAGTCGCGGACTCCAAGCGATTCGCAGTCCCAACTCTCTCCGATTCAGCTCCGAATCTGTTATGTCGATTTCTTTCGCGCCTTATAACATTGAGGTGATTCTTTCCCTGATTTTTGTCGTTCTCTCTGTTTTCCCTAGTGTTCGCGCGGTTCCTCTGGTTTCGACTCTTGATCTCCCTCCTCGTGTGGAGGTGGGTTGGGGGTAAATTTCGATCTTTGGCAGGAGCCGAAGATGACGAGTCTGCGGAAGGGCTGGGATTCTGCTTGGGTCGCCGCGGAGGTCGCCGATTTCACCGGGAAGCAGGTCCTGGTCATGACCGCCGCTGG
This sequence comes from Corymbia citriodora subsp. variegata, assembly GCA_014858505.1. Taxonomy (NCBI): domain Eukaryota; kingdom Viridiplantae; phylum Streptophyta; class Magnoliopsida; order Myrtales; family Myrtaceae; genus Corymbia; species Corymbia citriodora. The sequence continues at coordinate 65,994 of MU089689.1, forward strand.
TAAATTTTTTGTTTTTTGGGCCTCTTCTCATTAGCGTGCGCGTATGCGTATTTGCTTGTTGGGATGTGAGGGTGCTGAGTTCCTCTCTGTGCGCAGGGAAAGAGGCGTTATGATAGGAAGCAGTCGGGTTACGGTGGTCAGACCAAGCCTGTCTTCCACAAAAAGGTGAAAATTTAGCATTTGAATTGGTTACCCGATTTACCCTGATTATTTGCTTGAAAGAAGAAATCGAAGTATGTCATGTTGGGCTCTTTATTTTTTAGATATTCAGCATTAACAGCATAAGGGTAATAGGTCACTTTCGTTTAGTCTCGGTGGAAATTGATATTATATGATATTTGTTCCTTGATAGGCCAAAACTACCAAGAAGATCGTGTTGAGGCTTCAGTGCCAGGGTTGCAAGCATGTCTCTCAGCACCCCATCAAGGTTTGTGCTTTCGTGTACTCAAGCTCTGTTCGTTTGCTTTTTGTCTATTTATGAAATTTCTCGTGTGAATTCATCTAAATCTCTGGTGGTGTTTGCTGCTGTAACCTGCAGAGATGCAAGCATTTCGAGATTGGTGGATATAAGAAGGGCAAGGGCACTTCACTTTTCTAGATGATTTCTCTAGTCTTCTGGTTCTCTGGATCTTTCAAAGACCTTATAGCATCTGCCTCTTTGGTTTTTTCCCTCCCTTTTTGGCCTCCCAAGTTGACGATGTTACTGTTTATCTGAATTTGCAGTAAGATTTATGTGATAATGATTAATTTTGACTGGGATATCTTTTCAAAGACTTCGACTCCAATATGCATGTTCTGTTTTTACGGGGATGTAGTAGCAGCAGTTTAAGCGGGATTGGTGCTGAAACTCTCACAGGCATCGGTTCATATTTGGAAAGTATAGGCTATATAATAGAAATTGCAGAACTCTTTCACAGACATCAGTTTCGGCTTGTGAAGATCTAGATCTTGAGACTAGGCACAAGAGCTGACTACGTTTCATTATTGAACGAAGCATTTTAGATGTGGCTCATTGATCAAATCTGAAGTGTATGCTAGATGCATAAATAGAGTATATGGCATGACAAGCCGAATTCGAATCAATTCATTCATTAAATGACTTGTCAAAACTTAGAACTCATGCTGATCTTAGCAATTGGAAGTAACAGAGGAATCACTTGGGACTTTGTGAGCGAGGGTTATTGTAGCTATGGAACTGCAGACCATTCGGTCCTAAGCAGTATCCCTTTCATGGGCATGGTGTTTTCAGTGGGTTATGATCCAAGAATGTCTCGATGTTGCATCGCCACACCTCGCCATCTGCAACATTAGCATTGCGAGGACTGCCACCACCACATTTGATCCCCATCCCCTCGGCCCTCAGCTATGGCCACCTCAGCTCTTGGCTAGCAGGCTGTCACCTCTGAATTCCCACTGGCAAGCTGCTGTACGAGGACTTGTCGTCTAGCATTGGCATGATTGAGACATAGATCGACTCTCAGGTCGACCAAGCCCCGGATCCGAGATCTAGGGCTCAGGTTGAGTGCCACCGAGCCCGAGATCCCACGCTCAATCTCGGCTTGGGCTCCGTGTGCGCCTGAATCTCCCTTCTCCTCAATGACGGCTGACAAGGGAGGGAGAGATCAGCACTGAAGTCTGAGTGTCAAGGGGGAAGAGAGAGCCGCTCGCAGCTGTTTGCTGTTAACGTGGCTGCTTTTGTAAGTGGGTCCATAGGAGGTCGCCGGCGTGGTGGTCCTCGAGCCGCATCACACAACCTGTTCTTCATCTGTCATGCTATCTCGGTGCAGATGGGGAAGAAACAAAGAACCAACCTCAGTCGCAGAATGAAGAGGAATTTACAGGAATGTTCTTTCCACTCTCCTTCAAGCCAAGACGATATAGATTTGCAACAAAGAGAGCTGCATTCGGTTCCTTTTCAGACCCAGTTCTCTTTGAACCAGGCTATATGGTAGCTCCTGGTTTTCGTGGCCATTGTCCTCAGAGGTCGTGGAGTGGTGCATAGCGGGAAAATTATCAAATTTTTTTTAAATTTAATTATGTTAATCAAGTCAAGAACTTTTTTAATTATAATTATATTAATTAAATTCTAAATAGCAATTTACGAATTTAATCATTCAAACTAATTTTTCATCGGAAATTATCTCCTCTCGAGGATGTAAAGCACTTCGGGTCATTCAGGTACGTCAGCTTAGTCATGTCATTGACTCCATTGTGCTCCTCGTCATCCGCGTATAACCAAAACCTATGCACAGAAAGGAACTCAGCACCTTCATATCCCAACAAGCAAATACGCATACGCGCATGCTAATGAGAAGAGGCCAAAAACAAAACAAAAAAACCTGCTTCCCGGTGAAATCGGCGACCCAAGCGGAATCCCGGTCCTCCGCCCACACCTTGGAGCCCTTCCACAAACTCGTCATCTTCGGCTCTTGCCAAAGATTGAAATTTACCCCCAATCCACCTCCACATGAGGAGGAAGATCAAGAGTCGAAACCAGGGGAACCACGCGAACACTAGGGAAAACAGAGAGAACGACAAAAATCAGGGAAAGAATCAACTCAATGTTATAAGCCGCGAAAGAAATCGACATAACAGATTCGAAGCGAATCGCTTGGAGTCCGCGACTTACAGTCAGAACATTGCTCGTCGTCTTGCGCAAGGAAACCACAATCTACCGTCGAAGCAGGGCAGGGAAGCAACACAAGTAGGCAGGCCGAATAAGCAACGAGGTTTGGGGCAGAGAGCGAAGATGACCCAGTACTGGAGTAGGCCGGAGAGGCAACGCAATGTAGGGAGCGAATTCTTACCCAAAATTTTGAATTCAGAAGGGAAGAAAGGAGGGAAGTGAAGCTACAGCGTGGGTCAGGAGAGAGAAAGCGCCATTAATGCGTGCAGGCCTACTTTGAAGTAGAGGAGTGAGAAAGCAGCAGCGACAGGTCTATTAATGACCTTAAATTTTTAAATAAAAAGGGAAAATAATATATTTTGTGCAGGAAAGCCAGTGGCTACCGAGGGTACCCGAGCAGATGTGGAGCTCCTGATTGGTCGGGGTGCACGCTGACTTGGTCTACCTGGCCCACATAATATTTTCTCAATATTTTTTCCCATAACTTATGCAGTGGACTGATTCGCTCATGACAGAGATCTTTCTCAATTCCTTCTTTCAGGGTCTATTCAAGAAAGTTGAGTTTTTGGCATTGAATTATGTGCAAATTGATGGAGTCAGCATCGCCTTGCTCGATATGTACATCAATAATTTTATTATATTATCTCATGTATTACAATCTTAAATATTTGAATTTTTTCTGTCCATTAAACCATTTAACCAAAAAATTCAAATCTTGAAATGTTTCTTCACATGAACGTATATGGATACGATTTCCTCATATTGTATAAATAACCTTTTATTAATTAATAATTTGAATTTTGCAAAATTTTTGGATGTTAATCTTTACACGCAACTAGTATGCACTTTTGCTATTTTTATTAAATAAAACTATCTTCCTAATCCATATATCCATCATCTTTTTGGATAAGGCTAATATGAGGATTATTTCTCACCTTAATGTCTCTGAATATGCATATTGAAATTTCTCAACTTACATATAAGTGACGAAAAACACATAATTTAAAATTCTTTGAAACTTTTGTGTAACATTTTCCTTTTTATTTGAAATTTTATATTTGCCCTTTCTCCTCCCAAAATATTTGCTTGAAAGATATTTGATTTTCTATGCAAACAAGGATTAAACTAATCTAATTTTATTTTATTTTTTCCTTTTTTCGTAAAAGAAATCAAAACCACTTTCCTTTCTTAAGTGGATTATCGGAAAGTAATTCCAAATAAATAAAGCAAACATATACTTAGCCGATATACATAAAATTTATACAACGTTATATATATATTTCACTAATAAATAGAAAAGGATCATGTGCACGATTATAAAACCTCAAAATCCAATTTTAAAATACTAAAGAGTCCGGCCCACATGGCAAATTTGATTTTGCCTGAATTTTTCTTCTTCTTTTTTCACAGTTATTTTATTGAACCTACAATCTGAAGAAAGCTATTTTTTTTTATTTTATGTTTATCGATTTTTATCAATTTTATCGATAAATGACTTTGTTTATGCCTTTTCCCATATGATCCTTACTTCTGGGTTTGTCGATGTCGTTGGCCTTCTACTTCTGAATTGTTGTTGGTAGATGATATTTAAGCCAGGGCTTTTAATCATAGCTTTAGGTGTTTCAAGTAGATTAGGACTGCTCTCTTACTAGATAATATTGGATGATTAGATTTTGACCATCATGCGGCATGATTTTAAATGGAAAAATGTCATCAAAAACCTTAAATTATGCTATTTATGACAATTTTACCATAAACTTTTTTTTGTGTCACCAAAAACCTTAAACTATGCCACTTATGACAATTTGACCTTGAATTTTTTTTTGTGCCATCAAAAACCCCAAATTATACCACTTGTGACAAATTTACCCCAAACTTTTTGACTGAGGGGCATTTTCATCAATTTCTTTTTTTTCTTTTTCTTTTTTTTTCTCTCAACAGAGAGAAGCCGGCGAGGCCACCCTCGCCGGCATTAGAGTTGTGAGGCTTCGACGGCCCTCGCCCAACATCGGCAAGGGCCACCCAAGCCAGATCCGACAAGGGTGACTCTCGCTAGCGTCCAGCGAGGTTGCCCAAGCCGGATCTAGCCTGGGCAGCCCTCGCTCGACGCCGACGAGGGCCACCCAAGCCAAATTTGGCAAGGGTAACTCTCGCCAGTGTCCGACGAGGGTCGCCCGAGCTGTATCTAGCCTAGGCGGCCCTTGCCCGACACCGTTGAGGGTCGCCCAAGCTTGGGCGACCCTTGCCCAACTTCGACGTTGGTGAGGGTGGCCTTCCCAGCTTCCTCCTATCTAATGAAAAAAAATAGAAAATGATGAAAATGCCCTTTAGTCAAAAAAACTTTGGGGTAAATTTGTTATAAGTGATATAGTTCATGGTAAAATTGTCACAAGTGGCATAGTTTAGGGTTTTTGGTGGTACAAAAAAAATTAGAATAAAATTGTCACAAGTAATATAGTTCAGAGTAAAATTATCACAAATGGCATAGTTTGTGGTTTTTTGTGACACGAAAAAAAGTTCAGTGTAAAATTATCACAAATGGCATAGTTTAGAGTTCTTGGTGACATTTTCCCATTTTAAATTGGTTGATTGACCTTATAATCATCGATCTTATGTTATGTCAATAAGTAAAAATCTATATTTTCTGTTTAGAGAGCTTCTTCTAATACATAGCACTATTCTGTAATTAAGTCATTGCCTAGCTATTGACAGCCATGTTACAATTGGAGTTGCATGTTCAAGGTAATGAAACATGGGGAATGACTCAATTCGATATCTGGAATTGCTTCTTCTTTTTTTTTTTGCTTTATCTCCCGATGATGACCTAAATATTAGGAAAAAAAAAATAATGACATAAATGATTCATGAATTTTGGTTCAATGTACAATATGATTCTTAACTTTTAATTTGTTTAATGTAGTCCATAAACTTTAACTCAATGTACTTGAACTTTAAATATATTCAATATAGTTCATGAATTTTTGGTATACGTTCGATGTAGTTCCTAAACTATATGAAAACGTTCAATATTATCCCTAAATAACTACATTGCACATATATCAAAAGTTTATGGATCACATTGAACAAATTAAAAATTCAAGCACGAAAATACATATTGGGCTAAAGTTTAGAGACTATTTGCAATATTTTCCAAAGAAAATATAGCTAACATGTCTACTAATATGACATTCAACATTGTCATGACACGTTCCGGCATCTCGAGAGAGTAATTGAAGAAAGTGGTAATGACTTTGGACCCCGGCCATTAGAAGATTGAATGAATTTTGCTTAGGATCTGCTGATCACTGTCGTGGAAAATTACAGTATCACTGCAACATCACATTTGTTTGGTGAACTGCTCTAGCAAACAAGTAGAAGCAACATCATTACTCGACATATTTGGTATGGCTTTGATATAAGGAAGATCCTTCTCCATTGGAACAAAAGCTCGCAGATTTAGGACAGCATCTGTTATCTTCTCTGTATCATTAGTAATGTGACATTCGTTGTTTCTTTCTACCCGGGATAAGGTATGGGAAATATGTTTCGCCAAGAGCTCCAGCATCGTTTCTTGCTTACTCTAAGGAAAGGTAATGTAAATAGAATGCTGGTTCGGAAGCATCTACCGCCGAGGAACTTTAGCCTCTTTATCTGGTTGGGTTGCCTTTGGTGTGCAGATGGAAATTTCGCAATTTAAAGCAAAAAGAGCGAAATTATTCCAAATTTTGGGTCACCTTCCTCACCATCTCCATCTCCATCTCCATCAAGCTTGGACGCTTCACCCTTATTTTGTTTTCTTCTTACCTTCTTCTGCCAATAATGCCAGACAAGGGGCTTTCTTTTTCTAAATGTTTGAAAGTTGTTCTAGTGACACTGAAGCAAAGTGGGTTGATAGACGAAACTGGAGAAAATATTCAGTGATTTCCTCTCATCACGTCATCATCCCTAAGTGGAGTGCATTTTTTTATTCTAACCAACCACCACTTGACGCATATATTATATTCTGACGTGAAATCACAAGATATTGAAAATGTGCTCATCAAGTCTCTCTCTCTTTTCATCCTCCTCCGGCCAGATTCACCTCCGAGCTTGACCTCCACGTGTCCACTGCCGACGTGGGTCCAGGCCAACACTGCTACGCATCCAAACCAAACCAACCCTCGTCGTCCTCATTGTTAGCTTCATTCTGTGCCGGAAGGAGTCCTCAATCTCTGTCATCTTTATGGTCATCTTTACCCCTTTTTGCCTGAGCAAATGGCCGAAAATCTGGAAAAAAAAATAGAAGTCTCTTTAGAAGAAAGAATACGGGGAAAAATCTGAGACAAGGAAGGGGTAGCGGGTCTCTTGGCATGTCTTTCTAGCCAAAAAATCTAATATTTGGAGGAGTTTATAGAGCAATGTGGGTCAGTACTCAGCGGGTCTCTTGGCTTGTCCTTTTGGCCAAACGTAGAAGACATGACCGCAAACAACTCGAGTTCTAGGAAACCTATGGAAGCTAGGGAAAAAAAGGAAACTCAGAAACTTGAATGCTAAAGATCTCCTTTTTCTTTTCTTAACACGCACACGCAGACAGACACTCACAGGCGCGCTCAAGACGAAGCCGCTCCAACACCCGCGACGCCAGCATCCTCGGACGGTGACGCCAGCGAGGGAATCTTACCTGCTGTGCTGTCGCGCGGAGAGAGGAGGCAGGGAGTGAGCGAGGAAGGCGTGAGCGAAGGTGGTTATCGCGGTGGGCAGAAAAGGAGAGAAGGAGAGCGAGGGTACTATTCGGGGAGAGAAGACAGAGGAGCGAAAGAATAAGAAAAAAATATAAGAAAAAGGGAGAGGAAGAGAGAGGGAGAGGGAGAGTTTTTAGGTTGGCTTTCTGGTTTTGGAGAGAGAGGAAAGCCGCAGGTTTTTTATCCTCCCGTTTCCAGTTTTCTGGGTTGAAGTGCTGAGAGAGAGGGAGATTTCTCTTCCCGTTTCTTTCGTGGATTCAACAAGGAAAAGAAGAAGAGGCTCGCTGGTGGGAAAACTTTATCTGACGAAGGCCCCTCCCGGTACCGCCTCAAGCTCCACCGAAGGCCAGCCTGCAGTCCACCGTCCGCCATAACCGATCCTTAAGCCAGGTCAGTTCTTTTCCCTTCTGTATATGCCCTGGTCTGTTCTGTCCATGAGGTGTGATATCACCGAATTGAATCCTTGAGTCTTCGAGCGAACCAAGTGAAACCGAGCCATGTCCATCATGTATATGTCATAGTTAAACGTCATTATACTATGCTTGGGCTAAGGAACGCCTTAAACCTGAACCCGAAACTCGTTTTCTTCTGTGCGTGCCAACCGTTCGATATATTGTCTGAATGAAACGTAGAACACTTAAGGACCCCGAACTTACATGGGAGATTTCAAGCAAATCGTGATAACCTATGACTGAATCGAGGTTAGATATGTTTCTTCCGACCTTCATGCATCATCTTTGTTTAGAAAATCGCAACAAATCTCGTTCTGGAACACATTCTGTAAATTGCTTATCAAAGGTTCGATAAAATGCCTCAATGAAGTCCCCAGACCCTCATAGTCTGATCTGTGCTTGGTAGTCCAGTTGAATGCGTGTTTGTGCGTACATTATGATCTCTCCTGCGTTTTCTTGCGGTCTCATGCTATGTCCATCATCTTTTTGAGTTCCTGGAGAGGAATACCCCACTGGAACAACTTGCTGGTGAATCGTCCCACAGCCTAAGGCCATTCGAGTCTGCGTTTATCTCTATTTTATTGTGCTTGTGCCTGTCTTTTTGCTGAGTCTGCTAGTGTTAGAAATTCGAGTTCGGTGAGATGTCCATTTTTTTGGTGTCTGGTGGTCGCCGAAGTGGTCAGTTGGAAGTGTCAATGCCGGTTGGGGTAGACGACCGGCGGTTGGGCTTGGTCCGGCGGTGGTGTGGACGCCAGTGATTATCCCCGTTGGACTGATACGTCGAGGAATTTCTGGTCATGGAAGAAGAAAAAAAGTTGCAGGCGGTGAAGATGTGCTTCGGTGAAGAAGACGTCCGGGGAAGAAGAATAATCTTGCGAACAAAAAAAAGACAAAAAAAAGAAGAGAAAAAGCCAAAAGAAAGGAAAAAAGAAAGAAAAGAGACGGAAATAAGCTTAGGGTTTTTAGTTATGGGCTGAGAAATAGTTGAATGGGTCCGGGCTAAGTTCAAGTTAGGCGGGCTGGGCCGAACTTTTATAAAAAAGGAAATGGGCTGGTCTACATTTTTATGGGCTATGTTAATTGGAAATTCATGTGGGCTTTAGGGCCGGCCCGTCGCTAGTCCGACCCGGGTCTCTTGACCCGGTCCGAATCCTTTAAAAAAAATTCAAATTTTCGAAAAATTAAAAAAATAGGAAAATTAGAAAATTCCAAAAGTATTAATAAAAGGTTTTTAAATTCAGCAAAATTCCTGGGAAAATCAGAAATTTAAAAAAAATAGAAAAATTGGAAAATTCCTTCAAAATTGAAACATAAAATTGGACAAACATTTAGGTCTTTGCAATAGGATTCTTAGTATTACATTTTTCTTTTAGGGACAATAGTAGGATGCTTGTAGCTTTCTTCTGTGATTTTATAATTGCTTGCGCATTTCAATATTTTGGGCGTTATTTTCCTATTTTAGAATGGTTAAGACGAACCTTAGATTTCTTAGATAGGCTACCTATGGTTTTAGGTAACACACAAATGAGTTAGGTACCAAAAGAGCGTTAATCTTAGGATTAATGTAACCAAGTCCCCGAGTTTAGAATTTGATCGTGTGAATAATAAGATATTCTCCCTATCTTATTGGATTTCTAGCAAACTGCAAAAAGCTAGTGACAACTCCTTTGTTAAATTGTACATAAGTTTAATCGATTAAAATTTTGAATGTCTCATTGTCGCGCAAAATATGAGCTTGGGAGAGCCTATGCCTAATCATGGGCCATGGGCCCGTACTTTAGATAATACCCTTAAACTTATGTCTTTTCCCTTCCGAATGGAAAAAGGTAGGTCGTGACAAAACTACATTTTTGAAATTTGAACCTAGACTAATGATTGTATGATAAATTATTCGGAACAATGATATGTAAGTACTTGAGCTATAACCCTTTCGCAATCAAATTCTTAAAAAAAATTTCTATTGAATAAATCATCTCAATTTTTCAAGGGTTAATACCGTGAAGAACCCAAAATTTGTATACTTATAACAAATTTATCTAAATTAATTTTTTGATTATGAAAAACCCTAAACCGGTATACCTTTGATAGATTTACCCCAAATTAGTACACTAGTGATAAATTTACCCTATGTTTGTTTCCTTTAAATTTTTCCATTAAATTATTGAGTTAGATAACACATGAAAGTTTTACTAGTGTACCATATTAAGATTTTACTTTTCATTTGTCACAATTATATTAGTTTTGTGATTTTTTGTGATATTAATCCAATTTAACAGAAGGTATATTTGCTATAAATGTACCAATTTAGGATTATTAATGGTCAAAAAATTAATTTAAGGGTAAATTTGTCATAAGTGTACCAAATTGGGGTTTGTTGTGGTCATTTAGGGTAAATTTGTCATAAATGTACTAGTTTGTGGGTTTTTCGTAATCAAAAAATTGGTTTGTAGCAAATTTGTTATAGGAGTATCAATTTGGGGATTTTCGTGGTATTAATTTATTTTTCAAATATGGGTCAATGTGAGGTCTTTGTTAAAATTGTGGATGGAAAACATTGACACGACACTAACATTGTTAAATAGCTATTAAATGTCCATATTGACATCTGATATGGTATTTTGAGATGTTGCCATGTTAATAAATACACTAAATGCTAAGATTGTCTTAAGCCACACACTCAGTCTCCTCATCACCCAACTTGCAGGGTAAGCGAACTATGCCAACAAAATCGTTACAACATGGCAATTTATTAGACAAACACCTCAAATTGAGCAAAATCTGAAAAAAAGAAGAAGATTAATCTTGATATAACACACAAAAGTGTTACTAGTAATGATAAGCAAGATGAAGGTGTTACTAACGATGATAACAAGACTTTTTTTATCTATCCTACTTTGATTCCCAACTTGTTATCAGACTTTTATATTACTTCTTTATAAAGTATGAGAGTCAAAACTTATACCTAAAACTAAATGTCTCAATCTCAATCTCCTAAAACTGTGAAAATTCAAACTCCCATCTCTCATGTGGCCATTGGGGCAATCTGGATGGTTAATAACCAGGACATTCACATGGCCAAAGTCTTGGTCTTATCGGAATCTATTAAAGTTTCTTTCACATAGTCACTTTTTCACTTTTGCTTCACTTTTCAGACAAAAAAGTAAAATCCTTGGTGATCTTCTCTCGATCTTACCAAACAAATACTTGCGGACAAAAAGTCATTATTTTAACTACTTTCGAGCACCCAAAATTGAATGGATAATAGAGTGCTTTAGCCTTGTCCTAGAAAACATCATCGCTCCTCCAACACTTTTGACATATGTATGTAACTTAGTGGAAAAATTGTTTAAAAAGTCCTAAACATTATTATACAATAATTAATTTAGTCTTAAAATATTCAATTTGATAATTTAATCCTCCTTTTAACGATTTGCTAATGTAATCCTAACTAGAACATGCTAAATTGGCAATCATACTACATAGGATGGCCAGTATCCACACCCGCAATTTTCAAGCAAAATTGGCCGAAAAAGTTACATTGACAAATTTTTAAAAGTTTACAATTATATTGACCAAATTAAAAGAGTTTTAAGACTAGCCATCGTATAATAGATATTGAATATTTTGATTAATTATCCCATGACTTTACGACTACCATTAATGATTGCCTTGTAATAATAGCCGACAAAGAAAATCAGGAAATATTTATTGGCTTACAAAAAATAATACAAATTATTATCTACAAAAGAAAAGCACTATTAGGCAAATTAGCTGTAATATGTAGACCAGACAAACAAAGAAAGAACATATAAATGTGTAGTCTTCAAATGAATAAAAGAAATCACAGTAAAGTTTTAAATTATGTATGCATGAACACTTCCATATAATAATATTATTATTTATGAACATAATGTCCAACCGACAGAAAATCAAGTACATAGAAAAACTCATCTTCAATAAATGTTTGGTAATCCACTAAAATATTTCGAATGGAAGAAAAGAAGATTCTTAGGCTGATTTGGGTTGGTAGATCAAAGGGAAAGCGATGGAATTGGCCAAAAAAGGGAGGCAAGAATAACATTTTATTTTTACAAATTTTATGATTGAAATTATTGAAGAAGGAAATCTAAAGAAATTAACATTGAGAACTTTATAGTCTCCAAGTGCGCTTGACATTTAGCCGCTAAAATCTTTTTGCAATGGTGTGAAATTAACGAAACTATTTCCTATTATCTTTTACATGAAAGAATATATATATATATATATTTATATTTATATTGAAGTAAGACTAGTAATAAATTGAAAGCATGAGTTTGCAGAACAAATATTGCCAAAAAAACAAAGTTTAGGTATTCGATTGTAAGCTGAACAAAAGCTTAGCTTACTGTGTGATTATCCCTAACTCCTAAACCGCTCTAGGAAAAGCATTTGACGAAAAATATTATTTACAAATGTGACTATAAGATGGAACGTTTGAAGTAGATGGTCCAGTGGCGGGGCAATGATCATGAGACCGGTGGTGCTCTCTCTCGCCCATTCCTGCATTTTTATTTTTATTTTAGTTTCTTGCTGTGTTTCTCTTTTAGTTTTTCTCTTTTTTTTTTTCTTTTATTGAACTTCAATTTGAAAAGTTATATGAAAATCCAGACATAATTCTAATGGACAAGTACAATAGAGATTAATGATGAAAAATCACAATATCAATGAACAAGAAAAAGGTTGAAAATTATGGTATTGTAAATTTTACTTGTAATGCCCAGAAATTCTACTAGTAATGGAAAACAAGATATTCACATGGGATGGAAGACAAGGAATGTGAAAAATGAAGCAACAAAGCCATTTGCGTCTTGCAAAGTCTTGATCTTCCTAGATTTTATTGCCTTTCATTTTGATTTTTCCTTCACTTTCTAGACAAAAAAAAAGAGAGTACATGATGCCCACAAAAGCCTTGGTCTTCCTGAGTTTATGGTTAAATAACATGAATAAATATATGATTGTGGAAATTATGGATATCTAAGCCTTAACTCAAAAAAGAAAAAAGAAAAAAAAAGAATAGGAGGTGAAACGAGCACTTGTGGATAGAAGTCATCCTTAAAATTCTTCATCTTTGTTCGATCTTTTTGATAGGTAAAAAGTCTTAGTCTTCTTGGACTTCATAGTTTTCTCTCTCCATCAGTTCACTATCATTTTGCTTCACCATTGCCCTTTTTGTTCTTTGCAGTGACTAATTCACCCATGGCCATTGGAGAGATCTTTTTGGGTTCCTTTTTTCAGGTCCTCTTTGACAAGTTGACTACTTTAGGATGGGACTATGCTCAACGGGAAGGAATCAGCACTGCCTTGCTCAATGAGTGGAAGGGGATGTTGGAAACAATAAATGCAGTGTTGGATGATGCAGAGGACAAGCAGTTGGGCGGTAACCATCTGGTGAAGTCATGGCTAGACAATGTTAGGGACTTGGCCTATGACATGGAAGACTTGCTCGATGAGTTCGCAATTGAAGCTGCTCAGGTTAAGTCTAGGGCAGAATCCAGCACAAGCAAAGGTCAGAAGAAAAGGAAATTCTCTTTCTTTGGCCAAGATGGATCCTCCGGATCCAATTCGAATTCGTGCTCGCTCATGTCTAAAGATAAAGTACAAGGGATTAATGGTAGGTTGGAATATATTGTCAACAGGAAGGCTCATCTAAGCTTGAGAGAGAATGCCACGGACATATCCAACTACACCAACAAAAGGCTTCCTAGCACTTCTTTGCCGGAGACTCAGTTTTTTGGTAGGGAGAAGGAAGAAGCAAAGATACTGGAACTATTGATCAGTGAGGTTGAAAATTCCGATACTGGGCTGAGCATAGTCCCCATAGTTGGGATGGGAGGTGTTGGAAAGACGACCATGGCTCAACAGCTATACAATAATCCCAAAATGAGTACCTATTTCGAGAAGAGAGCGTGGGTTTGTGTTTCAGATGTTTTTGATGTTCTCAACATAACAAAGACTATTTTGCAATCAATCACCGAGTTGCCCTGCGAGGGCAAAGATCTTAACTGGCTTCAAGTTAAGTTGAAAGATGATCTATCTGAGAAGAAGTTTCTTGTGGTTTTAGATGATGTTTGGAATGTGAAATATGAAGAATGGACTTCCCTCTTAAAGCCATTTGAAGCAGGGGCTAGGGAAAGCAAGATCATCATTACGACACGCAACCATCCTATTTATTTTATGACAGGAGCTATGCCATATTTTTTGAATGAGTTGTCCATTGATAATTGTACCCGATTATTAGCCTATCATGCTCTGGGAGTAAAAAATTTTGAGGGGCACCCAAATTTGGAAATAATAGGCAAGAAAATAGCTAAAAAATGTAAAGGCTTACCTTTGGTAGCGAAGATATTGGGCAGTCTCCTACGTAATAAAGAGAATGCAGACGAATGGGAAGCTATCTTAAATGACAGAATATGGGATGTGGCGACGGGAGAAAATGGTGAGGTTCTTCCAATTTTGAAATTGAGCTATGTGTATCTTCCTTCTAATTTGAAGAGATGTTTTGCTTATTGCGCAATATTTCCAAAGGACTATGAATTTGAGAGAGATGAGTTGGTGGTCTTATGGATAGCAGAGGGCTTTTTGAATGGACAAGAAGCAATAGATAACTTGACATCGGGACGGAATTGCTTCAATGAATTAGTTTCCCGATCCTTTTTTCAACAATCTAGTGTTGACACATCAAAGTTTTCGATGCACGATCTTTTGAATGACCTAGCAAAGTCAATTGCGAATGCAACATACTTTACCTCTGGGGAGTCTCAGTCAGTGGGTGATAAAGATGGTGCCTCTTTTAAAGAGAAAGCTCGTTATGCGTCATTTGTCTCAGGATGGTATGTTACATCAAATAACTTGAGACCATATGCTAGAATGAAGGTACTAAGAAGTTTAATAATGTTGACTGATAGAAAACATATCAGTATTTCTGAAAAGGTGTTGCTTGACTTGCTAAGAAACTTGAAGTACTTGCGGGTGTTATCATTATGTCATTGTGGCATCAGAGAGGTGCCTAATTGTGTCGGTGATTGAAAACATCTTCGATATCTCAATCTCTCATATACCTATATCAAAAGGTTACCTGAGTCAGTTGGTGCCTTGTGTAAATTACAAGCTTTGATCTTAAGAGGTTGTAGGAATCTTTCTATGTTGCCTTCAAATATAACAAATTTGGTTAGCTTACAGTTTCTTGACATTAGAGATACAAGCAGTCTAAAAGAGATGCCATCGAGAATCAATAATTTGAAGAATCTTATTGTCTTGTCCAAATTTGTGGTAGGACCAAAGAAAGGATCACATGTAAAGGAGCTAAATAACTTGCCACATCTTCAAGGAGAGTTACTCATATCAAAATTGGAAAAGTTGAAAGAAGATAGAGATGCAACTTATGCAAATTTGTTTGGAAAGGAAGGCCTTAGCAACTTAATCTTGCTTTGGGATAAAGATTTCAGGAATCCCCGAAATAATGAGCGCGAAGTATAGGTTCTTCGCTGTTTGCGACCTTACACTAATCTTGAAAATCTCACTATCTCATACGATGGAGGTGGAATGTTCCCGTCATGGTTAGGTGGTCTATCTTATTCTAAGATAGTGTCTTTGTGCTTAAGTGGGTGTGCTAATGTTAAATTGCTACCATCACTTGGACAGCTACCTTCTCTTAGAGAATTATTTGTTGAAGGTTTAAATGCAGTAAGCAAGATAGGCGCTGAATTTTGCGGGACTAAAAGGCCTTTTCCATCCTTAACAACTTTGAAGTTTGAAAATATGCCAGCATGGAAAGAATGGTCTCTTTATATTGGTGGCCGAGAAGGAGTACCATTCTCTTGTCTTCAACATCTTATTGTCCAAGAATGTCCAGTGTTGACGGGGACATTGCCTTGTCAATTAGATCGTCTCGTAAAGCTAGAAATTCATTCATGCTTGCATTTAAATAACTCAACTAGTGTGATTTGTCTTCCATCTCTCTGTGAGTTACACATTGCGAATTGTAACAAGGAGATCTTAAAGAGCTTGATCAACCTAACTTCTTTAACCATTCTCGAAATTGAGGATCTTGTGGAGCTTGTTTGCTTTGATAATGAATTTATGAGCTACTTGGTCAAGTTAAAGGAGCTTCATCTAAGAAGGTGTGCCAAGCTAACATACCTATTGCAAGATGGAGATGGAATGCGAAATCTTACTTGCCTCAAAGAATTAGCCATTAGAAGTTGTCCTCAATTCACATCTTTTGTGGCGGGAGAAGGAGAGATAGAGCTGTTGTGCAACCCGGAAAGGATGAAATTGTGGAATTGCATGAATTTAGAAAGGCTTCCAAGCAAGATGCATGCGCTTAGGCATTTGAGCATTCGGAATTGTCCAAAAATCATGGGACTAACCATTCCTTCAAATAACCCCAATAGTAAGGTCACGATGTCACAACTTGAACATCTGCAGATTTGTAGTTATGATTTTCGGATATCCTTTCCGTTTGCTAAAAATGGTCTTGTTGCTTTGAAGACGCTTATTGTTGAGGATTGCAAGGGAGTGGAGTTGTTAGAAGAGATCACTATAGTAGAATCGCTTAAATCTTTGGATATTCACAAATGTGTGAATTTAGGAAGCCTACCACATTGTCTTCACATGCTTGCCCATCTCACTCGTTTGGAAATAAGTGGTTGTCCAGCACTGGAGATAGAAGACTTCCCTCCCTTACCCCTGACCTTATCAAGTCTTTCGCTAAAGGGGTGTCTGAAGATAAAGTCTATTGCCAATTGTAACATCGCCAATTGTAACAACCTCACTTATTTGGAAATAAACGACTGTCTAGCATTGGAGATGGAGGACTTCCCTCTCCTTCCCATCACCCTGTCCGAACTTAGACTTGGAGAATGTCCAAAGATGAAGTCTCTCCCAAAAGAGTGGCATCATCTTACGTGCCTCCAGCGGCTAGAAATTTCGACTTGTGAAAATATCGAATGCTTTCCGGAAGGAGGTTTGCCTCCCAATTTGCTGACGTTCATAATTAGGGAGTGCAAGAATATGAAGCAGCCAGTGAGAGAATGGGGCTTACCCCTCCTCACATCCCTCGAGAGTTTGGAAATAGACGGAATAAGCATGGGAGGGGAGGGAGACAAGGTGGGGTTCCCTTTGAGGGATGAGGACGAGGAGGAGAACGCTTGGAGTCTTCTCTTTCCTTCCTCTCTTACCAATCTTCGCTTGCAAAATATGAGGAATGTGGAGAGACTATCAAGCGGTCTTCGCCGGCATCTATCCTCTCTCCTACAGTTATGGATTGTCAATTGCCCAAAATTGAGGGACTTGCCAGAGTATGGCCTCCCTCCCTCGCTCCTTCGATTATGGATAAGAGGATGCAAGAATCTGGAAGACCGATGCTCAAAACACAGTAGCGACTATTGGCCCCTCATTCAAGAGATCCCTCTAATCCTGGTTAAGGGCTAAATCCTTATTGGGGGCAAAGGGATCCATTGAATTGTGTGTCCATGTACGATCAGGTTTTCTTAGGGTTCGGGTAAGTTTATGGTTTTGAAGCCGTCGATTTCCCATTCTACTTCCTCAACTCGACAAATCGATACTCTCGATGAAGAAGCTTCGCATATATTTATGGAAATCCAAGAAATCCCTGGCATCCGCATTGATTGGGTTCTTAGATCCAATGAAGTGAAGTCGACCCGCTTTCCCTTTCATTTGCCGATTGCTGCAATTCATCCCTTCCATCCACGGTCAGATTTCTAAGGGTTCGGGTAAGTTCTCGTCTTGAATGCATCAACTTCGTGTTTCTGTTACTTCAATTCAATGCTTAATATGAAGGCATGTTCTTGTATGCCACAGCTACATCCATCTCCACTGCTGCCTTAGGCTACCTTTTTTTCTCTAGCCACCGCAATGCTCTTTCGAATAGCAAGTAATTCAACCTCCTCAGTAGGCAACCATCTCCCCCGTTTCATCTTTGGCCCCAATCCCAACAATTTTTGTTCATCTATTGATGCGAAGTTGAGGTACTTAGCTAGAGGATGGCCCTCCCTCTCCCCTCCAAGACTTGTTCATATATTGATGCAAGATTCTGAAAGATCAATGCTCAAATCTCACTGGCGACTACTGGCCCCTCGTCCAAGAGATCCCTTTCATCAGCATTGATAACGTTCGGACCCGATGAAGTAAAATTGATGATGCCTGCGCCATGATCAAAGATTTGTCTCCGTTGACTGCTTTTTATTCCTTAGGTAATGAATGCTTCCAATTTCTTTCGTTCTTTCGTCTTTCATTTGTTAACTGCTTGGATTCATTCTTCGATGTACAGTAAGTTTTCTTGGGTTTGGGTAAGTTTTTGGTTTTCAAGGCATCAATTTTGATTATGCTCCCTCAATTTGATGCGTAATACAAACTAATATTGGACTTCAGTCTCTGGCTCATTTTGAAAGTCAGAAAATGAAATTTATTGGATTGTTAATTGACGGGAATTCTGCTACTGTCTTCTCTTCTCGATCAGCTCATCCCACTTCAAGATTTAACAATTCTTACCCTCTGTGGCAGATTGTTTGCGGTTGTCGATGATAACTCCTCCTTGTTCCAAGGACACATAGAGAATGTAGCTCTTCTTAAGCAGCAATATGGATGGAACAAAACAATTAATGAGGTCATTGTCGTCATAGAAGCTTATAGAACTTTAGAACTTTGAAGGATCGAAGGCCTTACCCTGCTAATCAAGTTGTGAGAGACATCAACAGGAAGTTTGGTTTTTTCTCTGTGATAGCTCTTCTGAAACCGCTTTTCAGGCCTCTATGAGTAATAATAATGTTCATTGGTTTCATTCTGGGATATCGCTCTCAATCTCTCCCTCCACCTACAATCTATATCTAATCCTTTATGTTCTCTAAATTATGCAGTATGTTGATGGAAGTGTTCCTTTCTTCTAGGGAATTGATTCTAGAGACAATCTTGTTCTCTCGGATGATGCAGAAGTTGTGAAGATAGACTACAGGAAATCTTCCGCACCATTCCCTAAATGTAATTATTTTTTTGGTTTGTTGATGCGGCTCCATTAGAGTTCGGTCCATGCATTGCAATGTGAAAAGTAAGGATGGATGAGCTCTGCTGATATTAAGCAGAATTCAAAGGAGAATGTTATGTTGTTGGGTAACATCATAGTGGACAAATTGGTTTCGAACCTAAATTTATAATTTATGGTTAAAATGGTGTTTTTTTACTTCTATGCATGTTTTGATTTGTGCATTTTCACCTATAATGTTGCTCTTCCAATGGTTTTCGAGCGCCAAATTGTTCACCTTTTAACGTTGCCTTCTTTTCCAACTCAGGATGCTGCTTCACCAGCTTTGTAGGTTTGAGGAGTTATGAGCACACACTAAATGAGGTGACGCCAATTCCTCAATTTGATGCTTGATACAAACTAATTTTCTTTGTTCAGATTTTTCACATAAATTTTTGAAGGCTAGCCACTGAAGGTGAAAGATTGACATATGTAGAACAAAATGTTCACAAAGCTACATCTTGCTATAGTGATGACATATCTTGAACTCTTCTTAATGCCCAAAAATTGTGCTTATTTTTGCACTTGAGTGACCCACCAAACAAATTGAATCAAAATGCACTATGCAATCACCAAGAATAATAGCATTCCACAATCATATTCCTTTGCATTTTCAGTGTTAGCTTGTTATTGTCTTGCACTAAAATTTTTTTTGCACTAATTGAACTTATTCGAATCTGGTCTTTACATTAAAAATACTGAAGAAGCAATCAATGATCACATCTAACTTATCATGGAATAGAAACCAATTGGAACA
This sequence comes from Corymbia citriodora subsp. variegata, assembly GCA_014858505.1. NCBI lineage: Eukaryota > Viridiplantae > Streptophyta > Magnoliopsida > Myrtales > Myrtaceae > Corymbia > Corymbia citriodora. The sequence continues at coordinate 85,627 of MU089689.1, forward strand.
AAACTTACCATGGAATTGAAACCAAAGTAATTGTTCCAACTTGCAAAATACTGGAAATAGAATAGTTATGCTATCCTAATCAATGTTTTTGTATTACAGAAATTTATAATACCAAGTAGTTCAAATATTTGTGCCTATAGGTAGTATTGGGCTTTGCACGTATTTTGTGCAGGCATCTCTGTTTATAAATGTGGACTTTAAGTTTTATTGTAATAACCAGTGACTACTAAAGTGTTATCTTTTTAAATTGCTAGTTTCCTGTCTAAAGATTGATGAGTAGGATTCTGTGTTTTTTGCTATCCCCAACTGTAGGATTTGGATGCAGTTGAGGCACTCATTCAAGGTCTGGTCTTGTTCCAAGGAAGAATTCTAATGGCGAGGCTGATTTTCTTGCTAAAATACTTTGATTTGACCAATGATCGATTGTCTTCACAGCTAATGGCCCTCTTTTCACCTTGATTTGTAGGTTAGTCAAGATGAGCATCTAAGCTCTAGGTGGTTTCTCAAGGCAAAGTGACGCCTTTCCATGGGAATTTCCAGGGTCATAAGAAGATAATTTGGTCCTCGTTCAATCAGGCAAGTTTAGTTCTTTTCATCATCCAAGAGTGGTTCAAAAGGGTCAGGGTACCTTACAAAACATATAATGAGGCTTAGCTACAGAGAGAAAGCAAAAAAGGACGAAGAGAGGATTGTTGCTAATAGACAAGAAGTACTCACAGTTACAGAGGCCAACGTTTGTCGATTTTTTAGGGCTCATGGAAGGACGAATCTAAGTTTTTGACATTCAATATGCAGTATCATTTGCTAATAGCTTAAAAACTGAGTTTGGATTGCAGTCTTGGTATAATTTATTAGAAATGAGCTGTACTTCTGTAAGTAATAATAATATTTATTGGTTTCGTTCTGGGATATTGCTTTCAGCCTCTCCCTCCACCTGAGATCTATCTAATCCTTTCTATTGTATTAATATTGTAGGATGTTGATGGAAGTGTTCCTTTCTTCTGGTGAAGTGATTTTGAAGGTAATCTTGTCCTCTTGGATGATGCAGAAGTTGTGAAGAAGGGCTGTGGGAAATCCTTTGCACCATTCCCGAAAGGTAACCATTTTCATGGATTATTGATGCTGCTTCACTGGAGTTTACTTTGTGCATTGAAATGTGAAAAGTAAGGATGGATGAGCTTTGTTGACATTTAGCAAAGTTCACAGGAGAATGTTACATTGGTGGATAACAACATATTAGAAGATTTATAGGAAGTAAAGATGCATTAGCTTTGGCATGAGTTGGACAAATTGGTTTCAAATCGAACTTGTTGATCTAGGGTTAAAGTGGCAATCTTTATCTGTATGCATGTTTTGACATGTGCATTTTTACCTACAATGTTGCTCTTCCATTAGTTTTTGAGCATCAAATTGTTCACCTCTTAACATTGCCTTCTTTTCCACTCAGGATGCTTCTGTACTAGCTTTGGAGGTTTTGAGGAGAATACAAGCACCCACTGGATGAGGTGAAAGCCAGTTCCTAGGGTGGACAGCTTTGGCTAAGTGTGCAGCACAACATTCAAAGTGGATGCAAAGTCTAAGGAGTCCACCATGCCTAGAGTTGGGAGTGCTGCGAACTGGTCCTCGCACTACTGAGTCTTCTGGTTTACGGTCCTTTTTTGGCCAGGCCATTAGTTATTGCATGGCCTTCTATCGCTTATAACTCAGTCACCCTTTCTCATATATTGACAATTTTCAGCTCTAATGGTCGGTTGCTCTATGTTGAGAGTCTGAGATGACATTGTTTTATGTAGCCGTATTTATTATTTATGAAACCAAGCCTTTACAGAACCTGATCATGCTATGTGCTTTCTGGCATTTCAATTAGCCATCATGTACAATTTATTTTATGTTAGGTTTTTTCGCTTAGATGTCTATTGTATTACTATTATCTCTACTTTGAAATTGGAGCGGGATGATATTGTCAAATGAGTAAAAAGGTGGAGCAAAATAATTTGGAACATGCTGGTTCTCAAGTGGAAATCAAGTTAACCTGACGCATTATGCAGGGTCATTTGAACTTCGATAGCAGACCATGATAGCATGTTAGACATTAGGGCTAAAGTAGCAGTCAATCTTTGCAATTTTCAAGATGTCAATAGGAATTTGACGCGTGCCTGTACAAACTTAATGGAAAAGAAGATAGAGGAAGTTGTTGATACAATAACTAATATCAAATTGTAGGTAAACAAAAAAGGCACTGCACCTGGCCTTATCGTTATGCTTGCAGGTAGGGGTGACAAGAACCGAACCGAATCAAAATTTTGTGCGTTTTTTGTTCGGTTCAGTTTCAGTTTGGTTAACCAAACCTAACCGGAATTCTTAACTAAAAGTGAACAATCTCTCTTCATCATCATCTCTTGTTCATTTAGGTCCCATTAAGTAAAGCAAAAATAGAAAAACCGAAAAACCATCTCGAACCGAACCGAACCGCATTTTCGATTCGGTTCGGGACGGTTTCAATTCAGTTCGGTTCATTTACCGAACCGAACCAAATCATTTACACCCCTACTTGCAGGGACCTCTTTAGTCTTTTAGTTCCTTGCAAAATCATGTTTGAATGAAACTTTAGAAAATAAAAATATTATAAATGTAATAACTTTCATACTACACTTAGTTTAGTATCACGTACCATCTTTTATAACTAAAAGTCTTAGGTATTGCCACAAACAGTTGGCCATAAAATCAATTTTGTTGCAAAATGTCCCCTATCACCACGAAACCGAATTTTGTGGCCAATAGGTTTTATTTTCAGCCACATAGAATTCTAGCTCTTTTCGTCATTAAATATGGTACTAAAATATTTCACCAAAACTTTGCCAATAACATTATTTCGTGACCGTTAATGCTTCCTATTGACATGGAAGTACTTTTCACTTCTCAGCCCCAAAATTTTTTCTTGTAGCAAAATGAATATTCGTGGTAAAAAATTGCTTCTCAGGCTCGAATTTTTTTTCTTGTAGCAAAATGAATATTCTGGTAAAAAGTCGATTTTAATGCAGTGCCCTTTCCATCGATGGTCTGCTATTTCTGAAGGAAGTTCATCTTAGTAAACACATGGCTTGAATTTGGAAAGTGATGAGTCTAATGTACTTGGACCCAAGGTGATCATGGAGGTGGTTCGAAGAGCAAGATAGGTGGGTTCGACCACGCGGCCTCTTGTTGATCCCGATCCATCCAACTCGGTCCCCTGAAAATCGTCTAGGGCCGAAATCTTCATGATAGAGGTATCTTTTCTAGCGATGAACGGCCGAAAGAACAATATTCAGACTCATTATTCGATACGATCCGCTAAAGCGGGTTCATTCGTTAGGTTTAACTATAACCAAAGGCCAGAATAGTAGTTGGATTTAATTCTAGAGGAGCATAGTGTGTGCCCTGCGAAAGTAAAAGTCCTGTTGCCCGTTGGTCTCATCTATCGACGATGGTCGCTGAAAAACCTGAAGGACCCAATTTAGCAGGTCGCTGTATCCATCGACCCCATAATCCAACAGAAAGTCCAATTATGTGGTGACTTTTTTTTTCCCTAAAACTTGATTATGTAAATTAATATTTTGTATTTATGAGATAAATCTTAGGCAAGCCACTTACCAAAAACGAGCTATCAATCTAGGAGTATCCAAGGCCATATTAACTCGATACACAAGTCACGTATCACCTATTTGGATTACAATAATTTACCACGCTCTACGGTAGCAAAGATGAAGACAAAACAAACACACAATTACGACGGGAAAGATCCATCATGCTTCAAGTCCCACCATGCCTTGTAACTAAGGTATTCTTACCGTTAGTCAATAAGATAGGTTCTAGTGAAAACAAAAACTCCGCCTACAAACAAAGCCATACTAAAGTGGGCAGCAACGCCAAGTATTGCAGTTTCCGCCTTGTTGGATTATGGTTTATACTCCTCATTGACAGGAAGGCATAGAGATCCTGTTCGATTCTAATGGAATCAAGGAATGCAATGGAGAGGTGCAGGGTGCTCATTATAGTGAAATCTTTTGCTGGATGTTATCCTAGTTTAAGAATGAATTGAGATATTAAACTTTGTTTCTCAATTTCTATTTCTCATTTTTATTCTCTAATTCCCTGCAATTGTGCACATAATCCTAACATGCCCAGGGATCAGCTAAAACCGCAAGTGCGTCACCAGCCCAACATGTGCACTAGGACAGTGGAGCATGATTGATGAATTGTTACAATCCTTTTCGTAAGGCATGGGACTGGGGGTCCACATTGATTGGGTTCGGATATGATGAATCGAAATGGATCCCGCCCGGCCCGTGATAAAAGATTTGTCTCCGTAGAGTGCTTTGTCTTCATCAGGTAATGCTTCCAACTTCTTTCATTCTTTTGCTTTCGTTTGCGTTGAATAAAGAAAAAATATAATGGCACAGGGAGGAGGGAGGTTTTATTTTATTTTTTGTATATATATTTTTCCACAATTTTTTTTTTTTTTGGAAATTTGGTTAAGGTTTAAAATTTCAACACGAAAAGAAAAGTTTCTTTTGCTTGCTACATATTATGTTCTTTTATTCTTTGACGCAATCCCACATTTGTATTTCTTTGCATTTTCCCAGCATGTGTCATTTATATAGTTAACTATATTAGTCATTTTTTTCCAGTTTAACAAACCCGAAAAAACGAAAAAAGAACAAGCTTTTAATTTTCATTTGACGCATTGATATGTTCTGAATTATCTTCTAGTGAATATGATCTAAATAAGAGCAATCTCTTTCAACATGCTCGAGCCAATATTCAGAAAAAAAGAGGCTTTTCTTTCTTCCGGTTATTGTATAGATATCTGACGTGTTACCCTCTGTGGCAAGGTTGTTTCCTATTGTGGATGACATCTTCTGCTTGTTTCATGGAGTAACAGAGGAGGATATTGCTCTTCTCAAGCAGCAATATGGATTGAACAAGACTGCCAATGAGGTCATTATCGTCATAGAAGCTTATAGAACTCTGAGAGATCGGAGGCCTTACCCTGCCGATCAAGTTATGAAAGACATCACTGGAAAGTTTGTGTTTGCGCTCTTTGACGGCCCCTGTTACTGGAAGTAGTAATAATTTTCATGGTTTCATTCTGAGGATATCTCTCTCTCTATCTCTCCCTCCACCTGCCACCTATCTAATCCTTTACGGCCTCTTAATCACGCAGGATGTCGATGGAAGCGTCCCTTTCTTATGGGGAAGTAATTCCGAAGGCAATCTTGTTCTCTCGGATGATGAAGTGTGATGAAGGCCTGTGGGAAACTGTTGCACCATTTCCTGAAGGAAATTATTTTCACGGATTGTTGATGCGGCGTCACTGGAGTTTCCTCTGAACATTGGAGCTCAGAGTAGAATGTTATGTCGTTGGGAAACATCATATTGGAAAAATTGGTTCCGAACCTAAATTTATAATCTAAGGTTAAAGTGGTATTTGTTACCTGTATGCATGTTTTGAAATATGCATTTTCACCTACAGTGTTGCTCTTCCAATGGTATTGAGTGCCAAATCGTTCACCTTTTAACATTGCCTTCTTTTTTGAACTCAAGATGCTTCTTTACCAGCTCTAGATGTTTGAGGAGTCATTAGCAAGTACCGAATGAGGTGAAGGCCAGTTCCTAGGGTGGATAGCTCAGGCCGAGTGCACTCGCCACATTAGAAGTGGTGCAGAGACTAGGGAGACCAGCATGCCTAGAGTTGGGAGTGCTGCGAACTGGTCCCCGTACTACTGAGTCGTATGGTTTGTGGCCCCTCTTTGGACAGGCCATTAGCTATTGAATGGCCTTCCGTTTGCTAATGACCCAGTTACCCTTTCTCATACATTGACAATTTTTCAGCTCTAATGGTTGGTTACTCTATGTTGAGAGTTTGAGATGACATTGTTTTATGCAGCTGTATATGTTGCTTAAAAAACCAAGCCTTTACAGAACCTAATCATGCTTTGTGCAGTAATATCTTTCCGGCATTTCATCCAACCATCATACAAAGTCTATCCAGTGTACTGTTTTTTCGCATGGAATCTCTACTAGTAAATCAGACCAGGACGATATTGTCATATGAGATCGAATGTGAAGTGAGGTAACTTGGAGCACGCTGGTTCTCCTATGGAAGTCAAGTTTACACGACGTCTTGTGAAGGGTCATGTGAACTTTAACAACAGACAATGATAGCATCCTAGATATTAAGGCCAAAGCGGCAAACTCATGTGCAATTTTGAAGCAGTCAAAGGGAACTTGATGCATGCCGATACAAACTTAACATGAAGATAGAGTAGCTATCAATACGATGTCCAACATCAAATTGCAGATTAAAAAAAGAAAAAGAAAAAGAAATGAAAATGAAAAACATTTCGCCAGGCCATCTTGGTTGGAGACCTCTTTAGACCTTCGCATCGGCTATGCCCCCTGTTGTTATCTTAAAAACGTGCATTTGTCAAGTTCAACATAGATGAAATAAATTTCAGCCTCATCTTATTGACATATGAGCTCTCGCTAAAATTTCTGACATAAGTAAGTGATGGTTTTGATAGATGTGCCATCTCCATAGCACGGGCTGCACAGCTAACCTACCAGTCCTGCTCAGAAAAATTCTCGATATCCACTTCTTTTTGTTTAATTCCTCTGCACAAAATTTGTATTCAACATGTTCATGGATCTCCATACAACATCAAGTATACTGTGAGCACCATACATCGCTTAAATCAGGTCTCCACCTATATCTATGTAGACTCACTATCTACTTTCTCACAGATCTTGATATAGACTTATAGATATTTTACTAAGTCTCTGCAGTGTGATATCTTAAATTTCAATAAAGTACATAACTAGAGGAAGATCTGCCACAGAAAGGATATAGCTTCAGCATTCAGTAGGTTTGGGGCCTTAAACACCTTGCAGACACAGTGCTCACCTTTGTGTTGCCTAAACATCAACCTAATTTTGGCTAAATAAGCCAGAACATCCCCACCTACAGGTTTCACATGCTCACTCACAGGTTTCTCTGGGTCTGATATGAACACGTCATCGCCTGGATCATCTACAACCGAAACAAATAAATCAAAGCCAAAGTCATCTATAATCATCTTTTTCCTTAACTCATGGACTGCAGCTACCGTATGCATCACTAGTTTACACCAAATAGCTGGTCCTTCAGATTTACAAGAACCCAGATTGCTATTTTTCAGTGTGCAACCATCAATGGGCTAAATCGGATAAAAACTTTTAATGGATGCACGACTATGTGGGAGAAATGAGATGTGATGCGGTACCTCGATTGGTTATGTACACTGCCACATTAAATTCCTCTGCTATCTTATGTAAGCTTGAGAGCATTTATGCAAATTTTTGCTGCAATTCAGAATTTATTAGTGTCAAACAAGATGAACTGAAAAATCACAACTCACATGATTTAACGCTTTCAATGGACCTGGCTCTTTGCAATTTATCCCCTTCCAATAACACCCATTTGAAAGAGAGGGATCACCGGATCCAGAATCTGAAAGATATTAGTCGCCTAAGGTCAACCATCCACACCTCACAAAATGTGTGTAGTTTGATTCTCGAGCACTATCTTACCAGTAATCTAAATGGTTTTATATACATTTTAAAAGCCAAATCAGGAAGCATGTTGTACTGATCCTCATAACCGTAGGCATGGGCATAAATGATCTACAAATTCATGGAAAGACTAGATTACAGCAAGTACACTAGCCAGAAAAGAAGGAAGAGTTGCCACCGGTATAGAAAGCTTAGCTCACGTTATCTAGGACTACACCAGGATCCATGCCAAATCTCCTGGCAATTGGTACGATTCGATCAGGGTGACTGCAGGTGTACTAAGTTAAGAAAGTGCACATGCACTTACATGGAAAGATGGCATTTATGAAACACAAGCAATTTTGTCGAGATCAAGAACAATACAGACAGATTATCATAGGATACAAAGTTCCTTCTGTGTCAATATAAGCTACCTTGCCATTTCCTCCTCCCAGGTGAGTTGGCAGCTGAAATTTTTTTTATGAGCATGGAATCCACAAAGCATTAATAAGAATGATGGAAAACAGGGGTAAATGCTGTCGTAGGATTTCCAAATAAAGCAGAGTATCTTCAAGCATCACATTCCACTAATGGTCAACCCAAGTCCAAGTCCGACAATAATTAAGGCTCGGTTATGACACGGTACCAACTCTTCTGGCCTTTTTCCTGCTTGGTTTTGAGCCAGTTCCAATATACCGACTACAGATTAGAGAAAATGAGAATGCCATACTTCCAGAATCATCTAATATCCACGTTCTGATGCCAAGATCACCCACATCTTTATTCTTTGTAGAAATTCAATCATTATATTACCATTTGGCATTGGTCATCTGAACATCAATGCAATATGAGTTGATGACAGAAACCTAATACCCAATTCAGACCAACCTGAGTAGTAAACAAATAAGGTATGTGCTAGCTGTGTTTTGCCAGACCTGAAGTGACGTTAGCAGCATTCTCTGAGAAAGCCTATTAACAAAAGCAATTAAAAGTTCATCAAAGATAACGTTGTTGGACTGTGATTTTCACCCAGATTCTCCAAATGCTTCTGTATTTCCAGAGTTTCTATACCACCTGTTTAACATCGCCAAACCAGTGAAATTTGTTTTTGTTGAAATGCATGAAGAATAAGACACAGCCTGCAAAAAGAAAGACTATTACCGCCTAAAAGCTCATTGGGGGCTTGGCTTCCAGTTGTGATGCGAACAACCGTCGACTCTCTGGAAAAAACGAAGACATCGATAGTACCTTGAGCAACAGATATGCTAATTTGCAGGCTTTATTTTAAGAGTATTCTGAACCATTTTAGCTCGAAGTTCGCAGAATTATGAACTTACTCTGAGCAGAGCATCGATTCCAGTAATAAAGCCAAAATTCTGATAAAACGAAGGGAAGTCAATGGGAGATGCTCATAGAAGATCAAATTGATTGGAGCCAACCATCTCAGGTCAAGAAGAATCTAAGCTCTAACCACTATTTTTGCAGCTGCTTCCAATATCTTGTCAACTCTTGCCTTAGATAATCCTTTTATTCCAGTTAAGTCCTGTTGTGACCTAATTTTTTTAGAGGTTTGGTTGGGGAACCTTTGATTAGGTTTAGGGAATTGTTAACTTTGGATCGACGGTCCTTCATTAACTCGGGCTCTCCCGAGCTCATACATCGCGCGACATTGGGTATTCAAAATTTTAATCAGTTTAGCCTATGCAAATTTAAACAAAGGAGTCACCACTAACTTTTTAAGGTCGGCTAGAAACCCCATAAGATACAAGAGAATACCTTACTATTTGCGCAAACAAAGATTCTTGGTTACGTTAATCGTGTAACTAATGCCCTTTCGGTACCTAACTCAATTGTGTATTAGTTAAGGCCATGGCAACCTATTTAAGAAATCTAAGACTTATCCTAACCATTCTAAAGCAGGAAAATAACATCCAAAATATTTAAGTGCACAATTAATTATCATCACAAAATAAAGGAAGAGAATATCCTAATATTGTCCCTAAAAAGAAAAATATAACATAAACAAAGAATCCTATTGCGGAGTCATAAAGGTTTGTTCAATTTTGGGTTTTTTTTTTCTTTTTTAAGGTTTTTCTAAATTTTTGCAATTTTTTTTATTTTTCTGAATTTTTACGGAATTTTTATATTTTTTAATATTTAAAATATTTTTCGTATTTTTCGAAATTAAACAAAATGAGTTTAAAGATTTTTGATATTTTAAAGCTTTTATGAATTTTTTATTTTTATTTTTAGAATATTTATTAATATTTTTGGAATTTTCTAATTTTCCTAATTTTTTTTTGGAATTTTTGAATATTTTAATATTTTCGATTTTTTGAAAAAAATATTTTTTTTCGAAAATTTTATATATTTTCAGGTTTCTGGATTTTTCGTGAATTTTCTGAAATTGTTTTATGATTTTTAATATTTTTAATATTTTCTGAATTTTTGATTTTTTTTATTAAAAAAAAAAAATCGAACCCGGTCAAGACCTTCGCGCGGGACCTGGATCGGGAACGATCTGATGCGAGAATGGACTGGGTCGGTGAGCCCAGTCTCGCAACTCTCCAAAAAAACACAAAGAGTAAAATTAAAAGAAAGGAGCCCAGCCTAGCCCAAAAACGTAGCCCATTTTCTATTTCAATTCTCAGCCCAATTATTCCCCTGCCCACAACAGCAAGCCGAAGCCCATTCTCCCTATTTCTCTTTTTCGGCCTTTTCTTTTTATTCTTTTCTTTCCAATTTTTCTTTTTCTCTTTTTCCTTATTTGTCTTTTTCCCTGCTGCAGGGCTTTTTTTATCCATGCACGTCTTCAACCTTCGCCGCTTCTTCTTCATGCGTTTCTCTTGCATTTCTCATTTCCCGCAGCCGGAAACATCAACGCCACACCATTTGGCCGTTGACCCCCGCCACAACAACGTCACCTACCGTAATGTTTTGCCGTCACAAAACCGAACGACGCCGGCCTATCGCTGGCCGTCCACTCCAGCAACCCAAAAATGAAAAATAAAATAAACAACGGAGATAGCACGAAAAACACTAGAAAATACAAGAAAAGCATGGCAGAAGACGTAGATCGACAATCAAACACACGTTAAACGGGACTACCGGGAACGGATTAGACTATGAGAGCTTTGGAGTTTCGTTCAGGCATTTTATCAAACAGGTAGTATGCGATCCATGAGCTCAAGTTCTGGGTTCAAAACCGGATATCTTAATGTCAATGCTATCAAAAATCACCATGAAAACGTTCCGAATATGCTTCAAGACAGCACCGACTCCGTTCGGCCACATCATGTCATAAGGATGAGACAAAACTACGTGTCAACGGGAGGCCTACCTGGCTGAAGCAAAGAGATATGGTCGACTCTCTGCAAATGATTTGGGCTCGTCTTTAAACCGCTCGAAGCTGGCTTCAATAAGCTTTTGACGTTGTACAGAAAAGATCGGTGAGAGGCAACGATCGGCGTCGAAATCCAAGAACAACGGCTACCTCCAATGGTAGAGGACTGCTGCTCCTTTTTTCTGTTCTTCGGCCAAAACCCTTGAAGAAGAAGAAACCCAGAAAAAACTTCTTCTCCGAAACCAACCCCCACGGCTCGAAATCCTCCTCCTTCCCCAAAACCAGCAAAACCGGCCTCTGTTCTCTCCCTTTTCCTCCTCCAAAACCCAGAAATCAGCTCCTGTTCTTTTTTTGCGTTTTTTCTTCCTGCCCGTTTTTTCTTCTGCTCTCCTTTTCTTCCTTCCTCCTCCTAACCGAATTCTCGTCCCAGCCCTCTCTCCGCGTGAGAACGCAACAAGGGAAGATTCCCTTGCTGGCGTCACAGGCTGACGTCGTGGCTGCAGCCTCGCCGTCCGAACGGCGTCGTCGGTTTTCTTCCATGCGTGTCGTGCGTGCGTGTGGGAAGAGATAAAGGGAATAAGAAGCGGATAAACTGGTGATGGGCTGGGCTATGCCAGCTCAGCCGACCGAATTTTTTGTTTCGATATGATTCAATTTATTTCTTTCACTAAACATTTTTACGATTTTAAATTGGATTTTTACACGTAATTTTTAAGCACCTTAATTTTATAAAAACACAAGAACATCACCGTTTATGAGACCCTCGTGCGCTTTTAATTGTTTAAAATCATCTCTATTACGACGAGAAACGCACAAAACCAAAAACTGCGCGCATGATGGTGTTCAGTCTCTACCGCCCCATTCCCCTTTCTTCGCGCCTCGCTTCTTCTTCTTCTTCTTCTTCTTCTTCTTCTTCTTCTTCGCAAGAACCACGCCTGGAATCCAACCGGCTTCTGTCGAAGTCAAAACTGGTGCTGATCGTAGGACACAAGGAGGTGGTGATCGTGCATTTTACGGTGATCTTCTCAAATGTTTTCGTTTTGGTGTCTTGTTTTCCCTCTTTCTGTTACACGCAAGCTGTTTGATGTCTGTCCTGAGATAGAGGCGTTTGCTTTTCTTGGGCTTGTTTCTTGAACTTGGACCGAGGTATTATCATCTTCAGATGACCCATCTTCGATTCATTGTTGAAGCCATACCTTCCTCGAATGAATGGAGTGCGGCTAAACAGTTTAGATGCATTGTCACCTCGCTATTGCGTTTGCCTACCTTGAGAAGAAGCTGGAGTTTTGGTGAGGTGTTACTTATCTGGTCGCAGCGTAGATTCACGACCACTAGCAAGAGAGTGCAAGATAGGAGCAAGAACAAGAGGGTTCATGATCTCAAAATCGCCACCTAGAAGCATAACATGATGTCATGTAATAATTCTTAATATGAACAATCATCAAATTAAGAACGAATTCGATTCACACATAATTGTAAAACACCAAGAATCCAAATATGTACAGCGGAATTAAACACATACATATTTGAGCCATGGCCTTACTTGACTGAAAACGGATCAATATGATATGATCAGTGATCTGTCGGTATGCCGGTTCTTCCTCTCTATGACCTATTTCGGTTTAGCAACTTTAATGGGATTAAGCAACTGATAGGTATAACCTACTCTTTTATAGGCTAGAGAGGAGACCTAACAAATCCTAATCAACATCGTGTCAACTGGACCCTTCCCATTACGGGCTTCAGTTAAACACAATTGCCTACACTTTGCTGCTCAACTAGGTCCGTAATTAATAGATGCCAAAACCCAACTCAATAAGATCACTTTAGGATTTAAAATATATTGGAATATCCATTAACCCGATTATATAAAATAGAAAATTAATTAATTAATGTAAGCCCATTATCAGAAAATTTCCAACATTTTCCCACTTTGGCTACATTAATTAATTTTTTTTATTTTTGAAAATGATTTTAATTTTGAAAACGACACACTCAGGTTAATAACTGAAAATTTGTTTTATGTGGCCACAATTTTGAAAAATAATATTCCAATAATGGCATTTCAAAACCAATCCAATCCTATATAACCTCATTATAGGACTATGGCGATCAACATGTTAAGAAAATATTGCAACACGTGACCTTCCATAATCACATATAATAAACATTATATTTTCATGGATCATGGGCCTAGTAGTGTAGTAAGAAATAGTGCCAACATGTGATCAAAATATACATTATTTCTTATCTGTCGTCAATGCAATTTCTAAACGACATGAAACTGCATTAGCGCAATTTCTAAACAACATGAAATTGCCTCAGTGCGATTTCTAAACAACATGAAATTACACAACTATGTCACAATCCAACATGAGATCTCATAATCAGTGACATCCAGTCGTCTTTAAACTAAAATTTGTTTAAAGATACTGTTTCATATTTCCATTTCTCAGTCGATAGGAGAAAGGATAACGATAAAATCAATAATAATAATCATCAAAAGTAAATGCTTTAATAGATATTATAAAAGCATTATTAGTTTGTATATAACTATAATATTTAGAAATACAAACTATATAGCTCCCACTAACAAAAGAAATCAAAAGACTCTAAAACACCCATATTCTTTACATGTTCTTTAAACAAAATGGGTCGTAAGCCTTTTGTTAGGGGATCGGCCAACATGGACTCAGTTCTAATATTCTCTATCACAATGTCTCCATTTTTGACTAAGTCCTTAACAGTATAATATTTGATCTCCATGTGTTTGGACGCATTACTGATCTTGTCATTTTTGGAATAAAACACAGTTACAGTGTTATCACAGTAGATCACCATAGGTCTAGCAATAGAGTCCACAACTCGCAATTCAGAGATCAAATTTCTGAGCCAAACAGCTTGAATTGAAGCTCCGTAACACGCTACAAACTCATCATACATTGTAGAGTTTGTAACCAAAGTTTGCTTTGTGCTCTTCCAAGAAATAGCACCTCCAGCCATCATAAAAATATATTAAGAAGTTGATTTTTTGTCATTCGAACAACCAGCAAAATCAGCGTCTAAATATCCAATCACCTTTAGGTCATCTACTTTGCTATACACAAGTATGAAATCTCATCACTTTCTTAGCTGCAACCCGATGTTCATGACCTGGATTCGACAGATATCTCCCAAGAGTATTCACAGCAAAAGCAATATCAGGTCTAGTGCAGACTTGTGCATACATAAAACTGCCAACTACACTAGCATATGGAACATTCTTCATTGCTTGTTTTTCAACATCATTCTTGGGGCATTGTTCTATGCTCAATTTATCTCCTTTCACAATAGGAGCTTCACCAATCTTGCAGGTTTGCATATTAAATCTCTTTAGAACACGATCTATATAACTTTTCTAAGATAATCCCAGAACCTTTTTAGATCTGTCACGATGAATTTCAATGCCTAAAACAAAAGAAGCTTCCCCAAGATCTTTCATATCAAACTTTGCAGATAGAAAACTTTTTGTATCATTCAATAGATCAACATCTCTACTGGCAAGCAAAATGTCATTTACATAAAGTACTAAGAAAATATATTTACTCCCACTTACTTTCATGTAGATGCATTGATCAAACGCATTTTCTTTAAAGCCAAATGATCTCACAACTTTGTCAAATTCCAAGTAGCACTGACGTGATGCTTGTTTGAGACCATAAATAGACCTCCGAAGCTTGCACACCATATGCTCCTTTCCAGCTTCTTTAAACCCTTCAGGTTGCTGCATATATACTTCTTCATCTAGGTCTTCATTTAGAAAAGCCGTCTTGACATCCATTTGGTGAAGCTCTAAGTCAAAATGAGCCACCAATGCCATGATTATTCGAAATGAGTCTTTAGTGGACACCGGAGAAAAAGTTTCAGTATAATCAATGCCCTCTCTCTACGTGAACCCCTTTGCGACTAACCTCGCCTTGAATCTCTCTATGTTGCCTTTATTATCTTTCTTGGTTTTAAAAACCCATTTGCAGCCAATTGGTTTATGCCTATCAGGTAAATCGACAAGTTCCCATACTTGATATTTGACATGGAAATCATCTCATCATTCATCGCTCTTAACCATTCATCTGCCTGATCACTATCAAGAGCTTCTTTGAAGGTCATTAGATCAACTATATGTCCAATGTCAAAATCAGCTTCTCCAAGATAGACATGATAATCATCTTGAAGTGCCGGTCTTCTTTGTCATTGGGATCCCTGCACAGGCATTTCTGGAGCCTGATCATTCGTCTGGGGAATTTCATTCGCAGCCATATCTCTAGTATCTGCTTCTTGCTGCGTTCCACTCTACAAGGCTCTCACATGGAATCATCATTCAAGATGAGCAATGGAATGGAAACCGTTTTGTTTGGCTCTTCCCTTTCAAAAGATTGAGAAGAATTCTCTTCAGCAACATCTAACTCCAGGAATTTAGCAGTTTGAGACTCAACAATTCTAGTGCCCCGAGTAAGACAATAAAACCTATACCCTTTAGAATGGTGAGGGTATCCAATAAAATAATATCTAGTAGTCCTAGGTTCGGTCTTCTTTTGAGAAGAATCATAAATTTTCACCTCTGCAGGACAACCCCAAACTCGAAAGTGATTCAAGTTTGGTTTCCTCCCCGTCCATAATTCAAAAGGTGTTTTTGGCACTGATTTACTAGGCACGTGATTCAATATATAAGCCGATGTTTTAATCGCATCACCCCATAAGTATTCAGTCAAATTAGAACTGCCCATCATACTTTGTTTCATCTCCATGAGTGTGCGATTGTGCCGTTCAGTTACACCATTTTGTTCGGGACTTCCAGGCATTGTATATTGAGCAACAATACCACAGTCTTGCAAATATTTAGCAAACGGTCACATTTGTTGTCCAATCTCAGTATATCGCCCATAATACTCACCATCGCGATCAGATCTGACAATTTTGATAATTTTTCCCAATTGTTTCTCAACTTTAGTGCGAAACACTTTGAACATGTCAAGAGCCTCAACCTTCTCCTTAATCAGATAAACATAACAATAACGGGAGAAATCATCAATAAAAGTGATGAAGTACTTATTTCCACACAGAGTGGTTGAGTATGGCCCATTAATATCTGTATGAATTATTTCCAATAGGTTTTAACTGCGAGTAGCGCCTTTCTTCTTAATTTTAGTCAATTTTCCCCTTACACAATCAATACAAGTCTCAGTATCATCCGAGTTAAGAGGAGGAAGAATATCAGCTTTGATGAGTCGCTCTACTCTTTCTTTGGAGATATGCCCTAATCACTTATGCCACAGCAATGAAAATTTCTCTTTAATCAAAGATCTCTTAGTAACATTGTTCTCGACATTAAAGGAACAATATGGTTTATCAAGAGATAAAGACAATCGATATAATCCATCACACAAAACACAATTCCCAATAATTCTGGAATCAAAACTCAAATCCACTCTTTTATTTGCAAAATAAAGACAATATCCAGCTTTGTCAAGCAAAGAAAGAGAAATCAAGTTTCTCCTAAAACCGGGAATATAAAAGACATTGTTCAAAATGAGCTGAAATCCAGAATCTAAATTCAAAACAACTGTGCCTATACGCTCCACATCAACTCCAACATCGTTTCCAACTTTAAGCTTTAACTCCCTCATACTTGGATTCCTTAGATTTGTTAGACCCTATAAGGTAGTAGTCACATGAACAGTAGCACCAGAATCAAGCCACCAAGAATTCGGAGGAACATCAACCAAATTTGATTCAAAACAAATCAATAACTCACCTTGGTGACTTTCTTTTCTTCCTTTTAGCCAAGCTTTGAACTTATAGCAATTGGCTCTCCTGTGACCTTGCTTCTTGCAGTGAAAACACTCGAAATTCTTATCTTCATTTCTCCCATTGTTCCCATTTTTCTTGAAGTCTTGACTTTTCTTTGGACCATGAGCATTTGACCATTTAGGCTTCCATTTTCCCCTAGAGGAACTCGACTTGGCATTAGCAATTTCATGGGCCGACTCATTCTTCTCCTTCTTCAACTTCTCCCTCCCAGTCACACACTTTGAAATTAGGGCATTAACGCTCCAAGTCTCATTCTGAGCATTATAAGCAGTCTTAATCTGGCTGAATTCAGTTGGCAAAACATTTAAGACTTGATGCACGATATAATCTTCAGAAATAACAATTTTATGGGTTTTGAGTTTGGACTGAATGTGGACCATCTTCAGTATAAATTCTCTAACACCCACAACAGCATCATATCTCATATTTGTTAACTCACTCAGCAAATTTCCAGCTTCAGCCTTGTCTGAGACTCTATATCGTTCTCCCACTGCTTCAAGGAACTGTCTTGCATTCGTATTTTCCGGTAAACCACTAATGAGATGCTCAGCAATGGACGTCTTCATAGCAATGAGGCTCAGTCGGTTGGATTTTTCCCATCTAGCATAATGGGCCTTTTGATCTGCATTACTTTGATCATTGGGCTTGGGAAGTTCATTCTCACGTAGTGCCAAGTCCATATCCATAATTCTCAAAGCAAACTCTATATCTTGTTTCCACCTCTTGAAGTTTGATCCAGTTAACATCTCAACCATGGCATTGTTGTTGTTCATAGCAAAAGTAACTGTTTGTCACACATAATGCAATATGATTAATTATAAGCAATAAACAATTCCACAAAATAATTAATATATTATAAACTCCCCTTTGTGCAGAGCATATAATACACAATTATTTTCCACAGCATGAAAATTATAAAACAACAATAAGGAGAATTACATATAATTGTTAAGAATCCATCTCCTTTGGGCAGACAAATCCTTTAAATTATACATCTCCATAATATTAATATATAGAGACGATAAGGAGAATTACATATAATTGTCAAGAGTTTATTCACTTTGTGCAAACAAGACCTTTAAAATTATACATCTCTATTATCACAACATAGAGGAGAATTACACATAACTCCAAAATTTATAAAAATTTTGAGTTATATATCCCCATCAATTATCTCTATTATATTAATATAGAGGGGAATTACATATAATTTTCAAAAAATTTATCCCCTTTGGGCGGATAAATATTTTTCAATTATACATCCCCATCTTTTATTGGGAATTTATCTTCATGCAATTTTCAAATTAATATACACAATAACCCCCTTTGGGCGAGTAATTGTATATACTAATTTACATTAATAGGAACTCCAAAAAATTTTATAATGTTCCATTTAATTAATGCCCAAAATTTATCAATATGAAGGACTTAACAATATGTGCTTCCCAAAATCATATTGCATTAAACAACAATTTTTGCCACAAATTTTTTTTTTTGAAATTTCATTTTCATTTAATATTTATTTATTATTAATCTACAGGAATTTTGGCCCAACGGGCTTGGGCTAGAAAATTCTGGTCACCGGCCCGCATGGGAATCCTCCAAAAGCCCGGCTAGACCGCGTGGGCTTCCACCAGAAGCCCTGTGCCCAGAATCCAGAAGCTGGACTTGTGCCCAGTCATAGGAAAAAGCCCAGCCGCCCAGTTTCTATGGAGACCCGGCCCGCATGATTACGCCCAGAATCTGCTGAGGCCCAGATTCTGGTCCTGCGCCTAGAATCTCCTGAGGCCTAGATTCTGGGCCTGCGCCCAGAATCTTAGAAGACCATAAAACAGGCCCGAAACAACAACAAAAAACAGAAGCCCAGCAGACCCCTCAAGCTTAGACGCGCAGAAACTTGGCTGGAACGTGCGGGCCAGCAGCCCAGAAGACCGCCTAGCCCGGCTGGAGGTCTTCTTCAACCTCCAGCCGGGTCCCGAAATCTGCAAACCGGGTCTCACGACCCGATTTCGACCCGAAGCCCCAAAAAAACATATTTTATGCCTGATTTGAGTTAGGTTTTTCATGGGTTTTGATTATAACACCATTATAAAGGGATTAGAGTGAATTAAAGGAAGAACTAACCAACAAATCATCAAATATTGAAGCTTCAAAATTTTCAGATCTTATACCCATGGCCGAAATTCAATTTTCTCAAGTTTAAGGCCAAAAAACTCACTTTCATGCAACCAAACAATTCTAAAACATATATATAACAATACCCATGCATCAATTTATAGCATAAATCATTCAATTGCAAGTAATTTAAAACAAAATTTTTGAACTTTTCAATGGTGCAAACCCTAGAATTTCAAATTCAAAATTCTCTCTCAATTCTCAACGAAAATCTATAAATTATATATGGTTGGAAAGATCTCGACATGCAGAATAAAAACCCTAAGTTTTCAGAATCAATCGATGAAAGAATCCGCATGAGAAAATAATGACAACATTAGGTTAAAGAGAGGAAATCTCGAATTTGTTCATAAAAAAAAAAAAATTTTGGGTTCTACAATTATATATGACAGCTCTGATACCATATGTAATAATTCTTAATATGAACAATCATCAAATTAAGAACGAATTCGATTCACACATAATTGTAAAACACCAAGAATCCAAATATGTACAGTGGAATTAAACACATACATGTTTGAGCCATGGCCTTACTTGACTAAAAACGGATCAACATGATATGATCAGTGATCTGTCGGTATGCCGGTTTTTCCTCTCTATGACCTATTTCGGTTTAGCAACTTTAATGGGATTAAGCGACTGATAGGTATAATCTACCCTTTTATAAGCTAGAGAGGGGACCTAGCAAACCCTAATCAACAGCGTGTCAATTGTGCCATTCCCATTACGGGCTTCAGTTAAACACAATTGCCTACACTTTGCTGCTCAACTAGGCCTGTAATTAACAGATGCCAAAACCCAACTCAATAAGATCACTTTAGGGTTTAAAATATATTGGAATATTCATTAACCCGATTATATAAAATAGAAAATTAATTAATTAATGTAAGCCCATTATCAGAAAATTTCCAACAGTCTAAGGTGTTGGTTTTGATGGAAATGTTGAAGAAGCAACCCGAGATGATAATCCCTTTGAGGTCGGTGGATCAATGCCTAATCCACACTGTATAGTGAATTTTATTCGGAAGTCACCAAAACTGTTTTGAGTTGCATAAGGATCGGAAGGGAAGGGTCATGTCGGTGATGCATGAGTTAGTGAGCTTCACAATGGAAAAGAGGTTGGTAACCGATCACCTCACCCACTTCTGACGAAAATTTGTGATGCCTCAGAAGCTGATGAGACTCCCCTATTTGAGCGTTTTGGCATTTTCTATGTCTCTAAGGGGAAGAGGTTTAGCGTGTTCTTGACAAGAGCCTAAGAAGGCACGGAACTGATTCAGAAATGTCTCGTTGGTTATTTGAAAGGAAAAGGGCCTAAGCCTTATGGGTTATAGAGGGAGGAAGAAAAAGATACAGCTCCTTCAGAAATGTCTCGTTGCTATGCAGCTTGACCAAATAGAAGCCATCCGTGAATTGGAGGATATTGCAGTTGGAGACAGCTCCTTCATGGGTATACATGAAATTGACAATGAATACAAGCCTCATGATTCATTTTAAGGTCATACGTTCTTATTTGAGTTGTCAAGATAACTTGCTTTCCGTTCTTCTTCTTCACAAGTTCAAAGTTTCGAGTTTTTGTGCAGATTTAATTAGACAAACTCTGCTTACATCTATAAACCAAGTTAACCAATAGCGGACTGATCCATCTCATTCCTCGTTAGTCCTAAACATTGCCACTGGAACTCCTGAAATCAATGATTCAGAAAACATGTGTAAATAATGCTTTTGGTAACTCTCAGCTCCCCTTGGTGCCAGCAAGGACATCAGAAGCAGTCTATGTACGGTGACCAGTTCATTCTCAGTTATTGGTCCGACTTAATAAGTGCTGCCATACTAATCTGCTATTCCGACTTAATTGTTGGGTCAAAGAGATGATGGGGTAGTAGCTACCATGGAAAATATAGCCTCTGCTGTTATGGTGATCGACATTCTCTCTCTTGTAAAGCGATGGGTGTGAGTGTGGGATCGAGGACTGTGATGTTCCGATGCAAATGCCCGGGGTGGCTTCATTCATTTCTTGGATGTTTTGATTTAGATGAAGATGTGTTGTTGATTTTCTTTTAGTTTTTCATTTCTTGAGTTTGGTTAAATGAAAAAAGAACAGGCGTCCATGGTAATTTCCTGGATCTAAGAAGAGGCTTCAGTTCTCGTTGAACCAGACAAGTTTAGCTCTTATCATCATCCAAGAGTGGTTCAACGGTACCTCACAAAAGTTAGAATGAGGCTTAGCTACAAACAGAAAGCACAAAAGGACGAAGAGAGGATTGTTGTTGATATACATGCTGTACTCACAGTTACAACGGCCAACGTTTGTCAATTGATTAGGGCTCACAGAAGGACAAGTCTAAATTCTCGATATTGAATGTGTATTGTCATTTGCAAATAGCTTAAAAACTAA
This sequence comes from Corymbia citriodora subsp. variegata, assembly GCA_014858505.1. NCBI lineage: Eukaryota > Viridiplantae > Streptophyta > Magnoliopsida > Myrtales > Myrtaceae > Corymbia > Corymbia citriodora. The sequence goes on from MU089689.1 coordinate 106,959, forward strand.
GTTTGTTTTAGTGACCACTCTTCTCACATAAGAAGGAAGAGATGGGGGTTAGAATCCCTACCTTGGGGATGGGTAGGGATAATTTAGTTTTATGAGTGAATTTCGACTCCCACACTTTACATAGAGATAGAACAAAAGTCTAGATATTAGTGTAGGAGTAGAGTAGGGTGTTGCGTAGGACCGACAAAAAAAAACTGAGTCTGAATTGCAGTCCTAATATAATTTATGAGAAATTAGTTGTACAAAGATATTTTCCCCATTTTCATTGTTTGGCATTGTTTAGGAGAATCAATTATGGTAATATTTTCATGACCAACAAGAAATTTGTACTTTCAACGCTTAAGTACAAAGTTGCTTTAGTAACTATATCGTAGCAGTCCTAATATAGTTTATGAGAAATTAGTTGTACAAAGATATTTTCCCCATTTTCATTGTTTGGCATTGTTTAGGAGAATCAATTATGGTAATATTTTCATGACCAACAAGAAATTTGTACTTTCAACGCTTAAGTACAGAGTTGCTTTAGTAACTATATCGTAGCAGTCCTAATATAATTTATGAGAAATTAGTTGTACATAGATATTTTCCCCATTTTCATTGTTTGGCACTGTTTAGGAGAATCAATTATGATAATATTTTCATGATCAACAAGAAATTTGTACTCTCAACGCTTAAGTACATAGTTGCTTTAGTAACTATGTCGTAGGCCATGCCGAGCCAAAGAATACTATGATGAAATTCTGTATGTGAATGGGTTAGATAATATCCTTTCAACATTTTCAGGTCTATATTAAAACATAAGAGGCTTTCGTTCTTCCCATAACAGTTATCGTGTAGATGGAAGAATAGATAGCAAACAGAATATGCGAACAAAACCCATTTAGAAAACTGATCGCCTAGTCAAAAATTAAAGTTCATTTTTCTTCTATTCAAATACCCACTCCATCTCTTGATAATTGTAGCTTCAAATAAAAAAGTAACTGTTGCTTTATAAAAAAAAAAAGTAGATTCTTGATTTCATTATTTAGAGAAGCACCGATTAGATCAAACATATATTTTTTGGGACTTTATTCTTCTACAACCGCTTTTCTGGCCTCTTTGAGATATAATAATATTCATTGGTTTTCTTTACCAAAAAAATAAAATAATATTCATTGGTTTTGTTATGCATATTATCGAATCTCCGGTAATGTTAAAGTGCCTAAATTTGCCTCGGTAGTGCTTTGCACTCTGTGTGCATTCTGCGTTGTTGATGCTCTGTCGTTGGAAGGCTAATGAGCAGAGATGTTGACAGGGTTGTGTTCGTTGATGAGAAAAATAGACTGGAGTTTCTAACGCATGCACATATCTTAGATGATGTTTGTGTCGAGTTCTTGTTACGCTCAATTCTCCATATCTGTGTTCTAGGTGTTAGAACTAGTATTAACACCTAGAGGGGGGGTGAATAAGTGTAGAGGAATTTTACGCACGATTAAAACAAAACTTTAGCAATCTATAAACTGAAATTAAATAGAGAGAGTGGAGAAGATTGCAAACATAGTTTATAGTGGTTCGGCTTTAGACAAGCCTACGTCCACTCTTCAGGCGATCAGCCAATAGGCTGAATTCCACTATAAGATCAAAGGTGATTACACACTCTTGAGTGTTAGCACTCGGTGATGATGAATCTCACTGAGTCACTCTTCTTGGTAATTCACTATGATCTATCAAATTCGCACTTTAGACAACTGAAGAACAAAATCGCACTTTGGAATATATTTATTTTGTCTATCTCCTAGGTCTCATCCTATCCTTATATACTCTCCAAGCCACACTCGACCGTTGGCTCTTCCCTTGAGAGTTTAGTCTTCCATTTCCTGGACAGACTTTATAAGGCAAGTCTTTTTGACCGTTGGAAGTAGATTAGATTCCCTTGGATTCTGCTCGCCCATACAATCAGAATCCAGGCTTCCATAAGTACTCCATTCTTCTTTGGAAGTTGTCCTTTAATTGATCCTGCAATCAAATTAATATAACAGAATCAATGTAAACAAGGTAAGTGAAATACTTGACCGTTGATGATCAGTTCCTAAAGTTTCATTTTGAGTCTGACTAACTCAAATTCTGAGTCTGCTTAAGATTTCAGTCTGGTATGGTCAGACTCAGAAACACTATATGTTTTCCTTCTGCCACTGGCATACTCAAAAACATACACCACCCTATGGCTTATTCCTTCTGAAGATATGTATAAATACTTATATAAAATGATTTGTTAACATCAAAACTAGGAGTTTTCAACACTAGGCACTTCTGTAAAGCGATGGGTGTGAGCGTGGGATCGAGGACTGTGATGTTCCAATGATGCTTGACGTCGGTAGCTCAGCAAACGCCCAAGGTGGCTTCATTCTTTTCTTGGATGTTTTGATTTAGATGAAGATGTGCTGTTGATTTTCTTTTAGCTTTTCATTTCTTGAGTTTGGTTAAATGAGAAAAGCGCAGGCGTCTATGGAAAAAAGAAAAAATGAATGATAATAATAATAATTGAAGGAAGCAAATGAGGATAATGGAAAATCAGAAAGTCAGGCAAGGTGAAATTGGGGTTAAGGTAGAATCTTAGTAAGTTTACAGAGAATAATGGGCCTAAGTGTTGATATGTTCTAATTGGGTCTAATGGGGTTGGGCCGAATCTATTTCTGGTAAATAGGGGTTGGTTCGGCCTTAGAGAATTTGGGCTTGTTTGGACTAGGCTGAGATTGATTTAGATGAGTTTTGGGTTAATTCCGACTTTGATAAATTGGGCTTCATTCGGTCTTTGTTTTGAAAAGGCTTGAGAAATAGAGCCTACTTTTGTCCGTGGCCCAGGCCCTCAAGGTTTAATTTCGGTTAGCATTTGGAGCTGGCGAAAGGGCCCAGCCCGGATTCACATTTTCTTAAAAAATGGGGTAGGTAAGCCAAATTGGGCTTCATACACGCTCTCTCCTCATCATCCAATTCGGAGGGTAGGTAAGCCACGTCGCTTATTATCGACTTTTACTGAGTAAGTGAGTCGTGTAAGTAAAAAAACATTACGTGGCGATTTACTTAAGGGAAATTGAGGTACTTGATTGAACAAAAAAAAAGAAATTAGGTACTCAATTTTAAAACGAACCAAAGTTCAGGTACTTATACGTGATTATCCTTTCCTAAACTGATCTAAGAAAAATATCTCAAGAAAAATGAAGATGACTAGAAGGTGGGGAGGTTGGCTATACTCGTCCCATTACCAGCGGCGGCTGTGGCACGATGTAGGGGTGTGCAACGGGAACCGCCCAACCCGGGAACTGCCCAAACCGGACCGGACCGGCCGGTTTTGGGTGGTTCCCATAGCTGACGGTCCGGTTCCCGGTTCCCATTTTTTGAACCGGTAGCTAGTCGGTCCGGTTCCCGGTTCCAAGGTGGGAACCGGACCGACCGGACCGAACCGGACCGGACCGATAGTTTTTAATATAAATATTTTAAAGTTTCTCAAGAATTCAAAAAAAGAAGAAGAAAATTCTTTAGAGTCTTAAGAAAATACAATTATATAGAGATTAAAAGGACAAATTAATAAAACGGTGTATAAACGAAGTGGATTGTCTTTGAGAATGTACTGTAATATTAACAATTTTTTTACCGAAAAAGAAAATTACCGGTTTCATTGGACCGGACCGGACCGGACCGGTCGGTCGGTCCGGTTCCCGGTTCCAGGATCGGCCGGTCCGGTCCACGGTCCTAGAATTTGGGAACCGGTCCTCCCGGTCCGGTTTCCGGTTCCACCTTGGAACCGGACCGGACCGGGAACCGATCACCCCTAGCACGATGTTGCTCACTCTTCCCATTCCTCCTTTATTTCTCTTCTTGATGTTTTTGTTTTTTGTTTTTGGTGTTTTTCCTTTTCAGTTTTTCTCTCTGTTTTTCTTTTTTGTTTTTATATTAATTTACTTAAACTCGAAAGGTTAATGAAAATCTTGAGATAATTCTACTGGTAATGGAAAGGAAATGTCATTCGCATTGGCATGGAAGAGGACGTGAAAAGTGAAGCAACAAAGGGAGTTTCCATCGTCACAAGTGATGGTCATCTTGGCATCCGTTGACATTTCTTTCCCATTAGCTCTTGGACATATAGGGTGTGCATGATAATCATTATATTTCTTCACTTTTCTATTTTCCTATTCAAGATAACAAGTTTGGAACAATAATCTATCTAGTAACGCAATTTGATTTAAAAAAAAAATTGAAACAATTTTTAGCCTATAAGTAGATTTGGAATAGAAATGAGAAATAGAAAATTTCCACTTTTCTCATTCTAGAACAAAAATAAAAATAAAAACTTTTCTCATCGCTTGCCCTTGCCGTCTACCACCCGTCAATGTTCATTTTCCACATCAATGCTTTCAATTCAGTTAATTAAGGATGTTTTATCTCATGAAAGAGTGGAGCACAATGAATGGAAAAGAGCATGGAAGGGAGATATTTAAAAAGTCCTATCAAATGAATTTATATTTTAGAAACAGAAATTTTGTATCGTTATTAAACACATATCTTTGATATAAAATTCATCCATACAATAGAATAAAAAATCCATTTCTTGCCAAAAATTATTCTCAAGAATAAAATAGTTATTATTCACGCCTCTAGTGGAGTCTTGGTCTTCCGAGGTTAATTTACACGCACAAATATACAAATGTCTGGGGATGATCTCTATGTATTAAGGAACAAGCACTTACAGACAAAAATTCCACAATAAGATGGATGCAATAATCTGTTGAAGGGTGTTAAGGTAGGAGTCGATGATCGGGAATTGCTTGATAGGGACATTGTGGTCCTCTAAACACGACTTTGTTATTCGTCAGTGCGATGCCTAGAGACTAGTTTCTTGTACTTTATGTAGTGTTAGTTGGTGATTTGGACTCGTTTAATATTGCCAGAGTAAAATAAAGCAAGTCGCTTAATTGATTAGTTGGTATTCCTAACCCTTTTTGTTGTTTAGCCCTAAGTAATTGTTTTTGTTTTCCTTATCAAACAGACAAAGTTAAGCCATCCTTGATGACTTGTAGATGTATAACAAAAACTGAGCTACCATTGCTGGATGTATCTTTCAAGACATTTATCTTATAATTGAGTCGATGCAAGTTGCATAGAGATGCTCATTTCCCAATCCCAATGATGGTGGTCCGCTTCATTCATCAATAAAATATTTGCTAATTTATTGACAAGAACTTTACATGTTTGTCCACATTGAAGGTGGAATCCAGCACCTTCTTAAGTATCCTCATTATTTGTTTTCTTAAATATTTGGGAATTTTTAGCACTGTAATTGCCACGAAAAAGCCTAGGTTGATCGCATATTCAACAATATGCAGAAATCATTAGGATACTGACAATTTACGGATGCACGCAAAGCCAAAAAGCCAACAAAACACTCCTCTGTTTCTGGATGCCCCGACGAAAAGGTCCTTCGTATCAAACAACAGCCAAAAGTCTTGATAATGAAGAAAAAGGAGGACTAATCACGAAACTAATCACGAAACAACAGCCAAAAGTCTTTTGTATTATGATTTGTCTAACCTCTTAGGTGCGTCCTCGAAAGTCTTGGTCTTTGTTTAATTTTTCTGGTAGACGATAGTCTTAGTCTTTGTCTCAAAGATATTTGATTTCTATGAAAATGATCATGAAACTACTCTATTTTTTTGGTTCTTTTTGTGGAAAAGAAACCAAACTCATGTTGTTCACTTGAGCGGATTATTGGAAAGTAATTCCAAATAAATAAAGCTCGAGTTTGAGCCCGATAGACGAATCTGATCCGAGATTAATTGTTATTTGTGGAGGCTCGAATATTTCGAATTGGATATTTTTCTTATTTTTCTTTGATATCAATACTGGTGCTCCATATCATTGGCCAAGCAGTAAAAAACAGAAAAGGAAAATTCATTGTGGACTTTGTTTAAATATATAAACGAAAATAGATTTTCCTTATTGAAGTCGGTAAGATATCTGCTATATTTGAAAGTCTATTGTGGACTTGAAGACTTTGACTCGGTCCACAATGGGTCAGAAAAAGATACAGAATTATTCCGTGTAGAACGGGTGTTAGGGCAGTTATTCCGTGAAGACTTTTACTTGATCAACTTGTCATGAAAATACATTTAAATTCTAAAATTTTTAATAAATATAATTAAATTCTAAAAATTATCACAAAAATATAATTAAGTCCTAACACGTGTGAAACTGATCCAATCGAGTTCTTCAGTTGATTCTACTATTTGAAAGTTTGAACACTCAATTATCTTTATAAGCGTAAACTAAATATTATATATCTCATTAAATTAGTCATCTATGCAAGTTGTCTTCAACATGACACTCACTTTAATAAAAAAAAATGAAAGAATAACTAACATGCCGCTATCAATCAAAATGTAAAAATTCATACATCAATAATACAGCTTATTCTAATCACAAAAAATACTCTATTTTTCCTTCTCTTTTGAACTTTTCCATTAAATAAAATAAACAATCGAATCCGACCCAAATATATAAGGTGGCCAAGTCATTTGTCATTTATCCCCAAGAGAGTGTGCCGATGTGCTGTTCCCATATAAGAAGATAATCTCTAAATATTACCAAAAAAGCACATGTGCACAAAAAGTGTCTTAAGTTTATGTCTCTAACCTTCGACGTGAAAAAAAAAACTTCCGACGTGCATCCCTTGAAAGATCTTGGTCTTTTTTTTAATGTTTTTGGTAGGCGAAAGTCCTGGTCTTCCTGGACGAAATACCTTCCTCTCCCCATCAGCTTACTTCTGCTTCATTAAATATGAAACTATATTGATTACTAATGTTCATATAGTTGCTGCACACAGATCTAGAAGTATGAATATTTGCATATATTTTCAGAATACATGTAAAAAAATTAGGAAGTAGAATAAAATGAACGGTTCCTGTGGTTGACTGTTTCCAAATATTACTCAAACCTTGGAACTTGGCATACCTACAATTAAATTAAAATCGTCAAATGCACTAATCTGAGTTGGTACGTAGAGGCCCCAACTGCGATTTTCCGGATTTCTTTTTTGTGTGAATTGAATCTAAGATTTAATTGACTATTAAAGGTAAAAAGGAAAAAAAAAACAAATACCAGACTTACCATAAAGCCAGCGAAAAGCACCAGAATTAAGTGGATGAGAGTGCTATAGCCTTCTCCCAAGAAGACATCATTAGTAATTCAATACTTCTGACGTGTATATATTTTGCCCATGAACAGGAAAATCAGAGAATAATTTTTGGCTTATAGAAAAAATATACAACTTGGTGGTGCCTCGTGTCAAGCATTTGGGATCTGGCTGAGGAAAAGAAAAAGACATTCAAGAGGAGGCGCTTATTCGATTTCACACGCGAGTGGTGGAAGCAAAAACTCCATAAAAGGAAGCCCCATCAATTTCATTTTATATCCATGGCTTCCAAAAATATTCACATTAACTAAGTTGTATATTTTAGATACCTGATTTCCCTTCTGTTCAATCAAGTACATCGACATTTCAATGTCAACATAAGAACATGAGATCTCCATTAAAATTGCAAATGAAAAATGTCAACATGACACAAATGCTATCAAAATAGCCATTAACCATCTATATTGGCATCCAATGTGTTCCTTGTGGTATCAATTTTCGCTTCCAAGTCAAAACAAACGTTCCAAACGTCATCGATCCATCTCTCAAAGAGTTGGAACAAAGTTATCTACAAAAAATATTATTTAGGCAATTTCTTTCTAATTGGTTAAGAAATCCTAGTGAAGTTTTGTATTACGTGTGCTTGTACAGTTAGATATGATGATTATGATGCTGGTGTGGGTGTTAGAGAGTTTATACTGAAGATGGTCCACATTCAGTCCAAACTCAAAACCCATAAAATTGTTCTTTCTGAAGATTATATTGTGCATCACGTCTTAAATGTTTTGCCAGCTGAATTCAGCCAGATTAAGACTGCTTATAACGCTCAGAATGAGATTTGGAGCGTTAATGCCCTAATTTCAAAGTGTGTGACTGAGGACGAGAAGTTGAAGAAGGAGAAGAATGAGTCGGCCCACGTAATTGCTAATGCCAAGTCGAGTTCCTCTAGGGGAAAATGGAAGCCTAAATGGTCAAATGCTCATGGTCCAAAGAAAAGCCAAGACTTCAAGAAAAATGGGAACAATGGGAGAAATGGAGATAAGGATTTCAAGTGTTTTCACTGCAAGAAGCAAGGTCACAGGAGAGCCAATTGCTATAAGTTCAAAGCTTGGTTAAAAGGAAGAAAAGAAAGTCACCAAGGTGAGTTGTTGGTTTGTTTTGAATCAAATTTGGTTGATGTTCCTTCGGATTCTTGGTGGCTTGATTATGGTGCTACTGTTCATGTGACTACTACCTTACAGGGTCTAACAAATCTAAGGAGTCCAAGTTTGAGGGAGTTAAAGCTTAAAGTTGGAAACGATGTTGGAGTTGATGTAGAGCGCATAGGCACAGTTGTTTTGAATTTAGATTCTAGATTTCAGCTCATTTTGAACAATGTCTTTTATGTTCCTGGTTTTAGGAGAAACTTGCTTTCTCTTTCTTTGCTTGACAAAGCTGGATATTGTCTTTATTTTGCAAATAAGAGAGTGGATTTGAGTTATGATTCCAGAATTATTGGGAATTGTGTTCTGTGTGATGGATTATATTGATTGTCCTTATCTCCTGATAGTCCATATTATTCTTTTAATATCGAGAACAATGTTGCTAAGAGATCCTTGATTAAAGAGAAATCTTCATTGCTGTGGCACAAGCGATTAGGGCATATCTCCAAAGAAAGAGTAAAGCGACTCATCAAGGCTGACATTCTTCCTCCTCTTGACTCAGATGATACTGAGACTTGTACTGATTGTGTGAGGGGAAAATTGACTAAAATTAAGAAGAAAGGTGCTACTCGCAGTCAAAATCTATTGGAGATAATTCATACAGATATTAGCGGGCCATACTCAACCACTCTGTGTGGAAATAAGTACTTCATCACTTTTATTGATGATTTCTCCTGTTATTGTTACGTTTATCTAATTAAGGAGAAGGCTGAGGCTCTTGACATGTTCAAAGTGTTTCGCACTGAAGTTGAGAAACAATTGGGAAAAATTATCAAAATTGTCAGATCTGATCGCGATGGTGAGTATTATGGGCGATATACTGAGACCGGACAACAAATGGGACCATTCGCTAAATATTTGCAAGACTGTGGTATTGTTGCTCAGTATACAATGCCTGGAAGTCCCGAACAGAATGGTGTGGCTAAACGGCGCAATCGCACACTCATGGAGATGAAACGAAGTATGATGGGCAGTTCTAATTTGCCTGAATACTTATGGGGTGATGCGATTAAAACATCGGCTTATATATTGAATCGCGTGCCTAGTAAATCAGTGCCGAAAACACCTTTTGAATTATGGACGGGTAGGAAATCAAGCTTGAATCACTTTCGAGTTTGGGGTTGTCCTGCAGAGGTGAAAAGTTATGATCTTTTTTGTTAGTGGGAGCTATATAGTTTGTATTTCTAGATATTATAGTTATATACAAACTAATAATGTTTTTATAATGTCTATTAAAGCATTTATTTTTTATGATCATTATTATTGATTTTACTGTTATCCTTTCTCCTGTCGACTGAGAAATGGAAATATGAAACATTATCTTTAAACAAATTTTTGTTTAAAGACGACTGGATGTCACTGATTATGAGATCTCATGTTGGATTGTGACATAGTTGTGCAATTTCATGTTGTTTAGAAATCGCACTGAGACAATTTCATGTTGTTTAGAAATTGCGCTGATGCAGTTTCATGTCGTTTAGAAATTGCATTGAGGACCGATAAGAAATAGTGTATATTTTGATCACATGTTGGCACTATTTCTTACTACACTACTGGGCCCATGATCCATGAAAATATAATGTTTATTATATGTGATTATGGAATGTCATGTGTTATGGTATTTTCTTAACACGTTGATCGCCATAGTCCTATAATGAGGTTATATAGGATTGGATTGGTTTTGAGATGCCATTATAGGAATATTATTTTTCAAAATTGTGGCCACATAAAACAAATTTTCAGCTATTAACCCGAGTGTGTCGTTTTCAAAATTAAAATCATTTACAAAAATAAAACAAATTAATTAATGTAGCCCAAGTGGGAGAATGTTGGAAATTTTCCGATAATGGGCTTACATTAATTAATTAATTTTCTATTTTATATAATCGGGTTAATGGATATTCCAATATATTTTAAATCCTAAAGTGATCTTATTGAGTTGGGTTTTGGCATCTATTAATTACGGGCCTAGTTGAGCAGCAAAGTGTAGGCAATTGTGTTTAACTGAAGCCCGTAATGGGAAGGGCCCAGTTGACACGCTGTTGATTAGGGTTTGTTAGGTCTCCTCTCTAGCCTATAAAAGGGTAGGTTATACCTATCAGTCGTTGAATCCCATTAAAACTGCTAAACTGAAATAGGTTATAGAGAGGAAGAACCAGCATACCGATTGATCACTGATCATATCAGGTTGATCAGGTTGATCCGTTTTCAGTCAAGTGAGGCTATGGCTCAAACATGTATGTAATTAATTCCGCTGTACATATTTTGATTATTGGTGTTTTACAATCATGTATGAATCGAATTCGTTCTTAATTTAATGATTGTTCATATTAAGAAATATTACAATATCTACTTGTTTGAAGAAGGGATTGGAGCTTTGCACCAATGTCTTCAAACTTGGGCCAGTCAGAGAACTAGTTAGGTTGCCAGTCACGGTCCAAGTGGTTGGACTAGGGCTGAACAGGTGATGATGTCATGAGTAAACGATTATAGATATGTAATGTTATTGATTGCCCGTGAAGTGAACACATGAATTGCTCGGCCTTGTTGTTAAAGTGAAGTGCCAGTGATCCGAGGAGTTGAGTGCTCGAGTCCCTCCATGTGCAACAGTAGCCAAAAGCCCAGTTCTATACCCGTGGGACTCTAAAACTGGGTGTATCCAATTTTGAAATATGGTATGTTTCTCTAATTTAGATAGTGAACTGGTGTTCAAACTAGTTCGGTTTGATTTTGGCCGAACTACTTGCACATACTTGGTTAGTTTTGGATGAATAGTACAAAGAGAAAGCAATGGAATTGGCCAAGAAAAAGGGGGAAGAGCAATGCTCTATGATCGAATGATTGCTGAAAACCTAAAGGAAATCAACATTGAGAAACTTTATAGTCTCTGAATGGACTTGACATATAGCCACTACAATCTTTTTGCAATAATCTTTTTGCAATGGCTTGAAATTAACTAAATTATTTAACATTCTTTTTCATATGGAACAAAATGATAATTTCTTGGACAACAACGCATAAGCGCCAAATTATTACCCTTTTTGTAATCAAATACCTAAATTTTATTTCGTTCAGTCAATCAGCTCAACTTTTCTAACATAGGTTAAGGCCTCTATTAAATCACGGACAAAAAATGTTTATGTTAAATAGTCGTTAACTGCTCACATTAGCATTTGCTATGGTACTTTGATATGCTGCCATAGCAGCCGAGATATATTAGGCGCTATGATCATCTAAGTCAAGACTTTTTCTTTCCGCATCATGCATTCTATAGGGTGAGTGAACCATGTCAACAAAATTATATGACATGACAATTCATTTGACGACCTTAAATTGAGTCAAATTTGAAAAATTGAGATACTTGATTAAAAAAAGAAAAGTTTAGGTACTTGATTGTAAACCAAGCAAAAGTTTTGATAATTTCGATGTCATTATCCTCAACTTCTAAATCACTCTAGGAAGAACATCACAAGAAAAATATTGTCCGCGAAGGTCATTGTAAGGTGGCAAAGATGAAAATGGTCACCATGGTGGCGGTGCTGCCAACGACAACATCGCGGTGGCTATGCTTGGACAGTGCTCTATCCCTCCCCTTTTCTTCTTTATTTTCTTTTTTAACTTTTTGCTGTTTCTTCTTTTTAGTTTTTCTCTTTGCTTTTTTTTTTTTTCCTTTTGTTGAACTCAAATTTGGAAAGATACATGAAAATCTAGACATAATTCTAATAGACAAGTACAATAGAGATCAACTAATGAAAAATTCCAAAGTTATTGAACCCAAAAAGAGTTGGAGGAAAATTAATTTAAGCAAGACTTGTAACGCCTGGAAATTCTACTGATAATGGCAAGAAAAACATATAAAGTCTTGGTCTTCCTGAAATTTATTAAGGTTTCTTTTCCACCATCAAAAGACCTACAAAAGTCTTAATATTCTTAAAATTATTAAAGTTTCTTTCCCATCGTGACATCAAAAGACGAGGAAAAGTCTTGATCTTCTTTGAATCTATTAAAATTTCTTTCCTTCTTTCCCATCTTATCATCAGAAGATATGCCAAAAAGTCATGGTCTTCTTGCAATCAATTAAAATTTCCTTCCCATGATCAATTTTGTACTTTTGCTTCACTTTCCGGACAAAAAAAACATGACGTCTTTAGTAGGTGAAAGTCCTTATCTTCTTGGACCTTATGGTTCTTTCTCTCCATTAGCTCATTTCGCTGTAACTTCGCCATAACTTTTATAGTGGACTGATCCTCTCGCGGCGGGATCCATCGGACAAAGTTGACTTTGGCATTAGAGTATGTGCAAATTGATGGAGCCAGCATCGCCTTGCTCAATATGATTCTATGTATTGTGATCTTAAAAAATGAAAATTATTGAAGTGAGATCGAGGAATGAATATCACATAAAGAAAAGTTATTGACACCTAAATTTTTATCGATATTTTTTTAAATATCAATTTATTTTACAAAAATGTAAAAACACATAAAAGGGTAAAAAGAAAAAGAATTATAAAAAAATAGAGCGGTCGGCAAGGCTGGCCCACTCTTATTAATAAAATTTCGGCCCTCCTACGCCCAACTTCTCGTTTCTATCCTTTCTTTTGGCCCATTTTTCTTTTCTTTACACGCACACGCAGACAGACACTCACATGCGCGCTCAAGACGAAGCCGCTCCATCACCCGCGACGCCAGCGAGGGAATCTTACCTGCTGTGCTGTCGCGCGGAGAGAGGAGGCAGGGAAGGAGCGAGGAAGGCGCGAGCGAAGGTGGCTATCGCGGTAGGCAGAAAAGGAGAGAAGGAGAGCGAGGGGACCATCCGGGGAGAGAAGACAGAGGAGCCAAAAAAATAAAAAATAAAGAGGGAGAGGAGGGTAGCGTCTTCATTCTTCTTCTTCTGGGGTGGTTCTGCAGAAAAGAGGTAAGCTCGAGACAGGTAAAGACAGAGAAAACAGAAAAGAAAAACCAGAGGGAACGGGAATAGAGAGAAAAAGGGACAGGGAGAGAGAGAGAGAGAGAGAGGGAGAGGGAGAGGGAGAGTTTTTTGATCGGCTTTCTGGTTTTGGAGAGAGGGGGAAGCCGCAGGTTTTTTATCCTCCCGTTTCCAGTTTTCTGGGTTGAAGGGCTGAGGGAGTGGGAGATTTTCTCTTCCCGTTTCTTGGTGGATTCAACAAGGAAAAAAGAAGAGGCTTGCTGGTGGGGAAACTTTATCTGACGAAGGTC
>MU089690.1:0-33274 GCA_014858505.1 Corymbia citriodora subsp. variegata
AGAGGTCGGTTCGCATGCAACCTTACCCGGTATGCCATACCCTGCACGTTAAATCTCATTCAATGCAAGCAATGCAACCAACAATCGAATAGTCGGTTCGCATGCAACCTTACCCGGTATGCCATACCCTGCACGTTATAAGTCAGCACAATACACGCAATGCACATGGCCATTAGATGATGCAGTTCATCAATCACATGCGAGTCGTGTCACAAGCGATCTCACCTGGCCATTGCCACCCCTGCACGTTATCAATTCATGCGTGCGTGCCATAAATGATATGATCACCTCATGCATAATCGGAACCAATGATGCCATGTTTTCTCATGCACTCTCGCATCCACATGTGTTCCGATTATTACTACCCCACAGGGCTACAACTTGGCCGAGGTGCAACGGCGCTACGGCGCCCTTCCTCCGCAGAGGCGTAACCGTGCCCTTCCGTGCTATTGCTACGGCGCTACGGTGCCCTTCCTCCGCAGAGGCGCAACCGTGCCCTTCTGTGCAGGCCGAGGCGCTATGGCGCTACGGCGCCCTTCCTCCACAGAGGCGCAACCATGCCCTTCCATACCCTCCGAGGCGCCATAGCGCTACAGCGCCCTTCCTCCGCAGAGGCGCAACCGTGCCCTTCCGTGCCCTCCGAGGCGCAACGGCGCCCTTTCTCTGCAGAGGCGCAACCGTGCCCTTCCGTGCCCTCCCTTTCCATACTCTCCAATAAATCGGGTTCAACTTAATGATCACGCAAGCATACCATCACAATCCACTTATTATCTTTGAGCATTAGCCAATGCACACTTGCTTGCATAAAAAAACCTCAAATCATTTCTCACAAAAATGGTCCATTTTCGATGTCCCTCGGACGAACCATTTTCCCCACCTTTCTCATAAAAGTGGTCCATTTCCAGTGTCCCTTGGACAAATCACTTTCTTTCTCATAAAGGCAGTCCATTTCCGGTGTCCCTTGGACAAACCATTTTTCCCTTTTTGTGAAATTCACGCGATTCATGCGAATGTTCATGCCACGACACATCAATTTCACTTCATATGATCAAGACACATGAAATTATGCACAATTTCACTTCCGGATAAACAGTGCCGTGAACAGTAATCATGAACAGTAATCCGTGAACAATAATCCATGAACAGTAATCAATGAACAATAATTTCCGAAATTCAATTAATAATAAATTAAATTCAGAAATTAAACAAAACACTGATTAAACACAAATTATTCAATCAATTAAGCTAAACAAGCTTAATTATCACATAATCCACAAATAAGCATAATCAAGCATAATTAAGCAAGATTAAGCTAATCTAATCTTAACTACATATCTAACCACCTATCTTAGGGCTAATACAACTTAATTAACCCTCCTAAACCAGCATTAACACTAATTAACCCAACCCTAAGCAAGTTTAGGCACTAAATAGGGATTAGGGGCTAAACTCACCCGTTAAGCGGGCCGGCGCGACGGCGGCGACGAACCCGACACCCGGGGACTTCTCCCACGACACTCCAAGGCGGTCCCGAGACGGAAATCACAGCAAAAGCTTTTGCTCACACCCCCAACTTCAGAAAACAGCACTGCAGGAGGAGGACAGGGGCTGACCGGAGTTGAACGGGCTGCCCGGAGCTCCGGCGAGCGGCGGGCCAGCGACCAACGGCACCTGGGGTCAAGGGGGAACCACTTGTGGCTGGGATGGGTGGTGGTTTGGCCGGAAATGGAGAGAAACGGAAGAAGAGGCGGAGCTGTGCAGAGGGCAACGCTACAGTGACGGACGGAGGAACGGTAACTTCTGGCCACCGTACGGGTCGGACGGCAGCTCCGTTCGGCGATCGGCTGCCGTGAACAGTACGTAATTTCTGTTCTAAACATTTTGATATGTGGCACGGCCCGAGATTCCACCAGGAAGGCAACGAACAACTCAAATTTTGGTGAGAGGTCCAAAATAGAAACTGCAGAAATTGCAAGGAGAAGCAAGGGGAAGAGGGCTGCGATTTTGGAGAAGATGAAGAGAAGAGAGAGAGTGAAGTGAGGGCTAGAGATAGGCCTCATTAAGGCCATTAATGCTTGCCCCAACTTGCCAAGAAAATGACCTCATCTTCTCTCTCTTCCTTTTGACTTTTCTTCAAAATATCCAAGGGCATTTTGGTCATTTCTACCTTGCACATTTCCCAATCTGTCCTTGGGCTGAAAATGAAGGGCGGGCCTAGGAAACGGGCTAGGAAATGGGTAGGAACGGGCTCGGGAATTTATTGGGCTCGAATTGGCTCAAGTTTAGACACCGGGCTAGGACGGGTGAGGGTCGGTTGGGTCCAACGGACTTGCTTGTTGTCTCGGTCTTCCACGGTGGCTGTTCCACCTTGGGTGTGAGGCCCTCACTGTTCTTGCCCGGCCCACATCCTCATAGGCTCGGTTTCTTAGTCCAAAATCCCTTTTTCAAAACTCGGCTCGACCGACATTGTTGACTATCAAGGAAGCATCGTCCAAAAGTCCGTCCCGGATGTTCCCGAAAATTCGAAGTCCAATCTTGGATTCTCATGCCTTGTCAATTTTGCCCAAATGTCATTTTGGTATAATTCAGACTGACAGGTGGCTTCGAGGATTCACACGTAACCGACTCGTGCCAAACCACGTTCAAGACTTCTTGACACATGGACGTCCCTGACGACATGAAATTGCGAAGGATAGATTCTTATTTCAAAGTACACGATTATCAAGGATCGACATAGGGTCGTTCACGGGTTCTATAATAGTAGATGGAATCACCCGTCGTCCCATTATTTTTGTCCACGAATTGACTTCTATTCGTCCCTGAAATCGGCCTGCATGACTACAGGATCGTCCTTACGCAAGTCTCACGGTCGAGTCATTTTCCCAAGTCAAGTTCTTTAGTCGCACGAGTTCTGTCCTCAGTAGCCTTTCCCCTCAAGGTCAGTATGTCGGAAATAATTGGGTCCGAGCAGAATCAACCAACAATGCATTTGCGAAATTCGCGTTCACTCATCTCTAACAAGGCTCGAATTTCAGAACGTCACAAGATATCTCATTCCCACCTGAGGCTTTTGTTAAGATAAATCATAGCAATGTTACAATATAATGGTCAATTAAATAATAGTTATATTATAAAGTAGCCCCATAAAGATCTCATATTTTGATTTGAATGTAAATTTCATCATTTTTTTCTTTTTTTATAATCCAAGGGCATGGCATGGAGAATCAACTTTCTAGGCTATTGCATACCCTAGAAGCCCCACAAATCACTTACATTAGGCCTTTGACTTGTGCATGTAGCTCTAAACTAGAGCAATTTATACCCAACTTGTAATTTTCCAATGAATAATCTTTAGTTCCTAAACTAGAGAATCCTCAATACCCCAACAAACTATGTCAATCTTGGGGGTTATTTTCTCTAATGATAAAGCTAATTCACTAAGCATTCTCTCTTCATCTTATATGGTGCAGCTGGCATTCACGTTAGCAAATTTTGGTCAAAATTGGCAAAAGGTAAAATTATTTAGAACTCAATTGGCAAAATTGAAAGATATAATATTGAATTAGCAGAACTGCAATTGATTAAAAAAAAATTGAACAATTCCCTCCACTAGGTGATTAACTGTTTTCCCCATAACATCAATAATTTTTTTTGTTTTTGATTGACTAAGAAATTAGTTATTGGTGGCTACTCCTAAAATGCATTTGAATCATTGTAGCTTACCCCAACCTAGGAAAGGAAAGATTCAGGCCATAGATTATGAGGCAATATTTTTTTTAAAAAAACTACATTTCACTCATCATTTTGATTTTTACTTTCAAAACTAAAAGCCAGATCACGAGGAAGCAAGATACTACACTACCCACCATCCTTTGAATCTTTTTGAAAGAAGATTGACACAAGGCAACGGTTCATAACTAGGAGATTGAAGTGACCTTGAGCAACCATCACATAATTGATTTTTTAAGAGGAAAATTTTGATGTTCAATTTGAATTGCTGTTTTGATAATCCTAGAATGAAACTTTTTTCGTAATATCCATTTGAAGTGATGACTTGAATCATTTTTACTTGTAATTCAAGCATAAAAAAATAATTGTAATAAGATATTATTCATACTCAAAATGTTACTCAAACTCCTGTAGAAATTTTATGTTGTTTTTTGTTCTCTTAATCTACATATTTAAGTCAAATTGAGTTTCATCTCACTTTTTGGCTTTTCCATTCAGTTCTCACTTACATATTACTTTAATATTTTGATGTAATTTAACTGCAAAAAGTAAAGAGTAAATTGGGTCTCAGAAAGAGATAATAGATGAAAGAAAAGGTCACTATCCACTTCTCACTAAAAAAATTATACTCGATAAAATTCATGAATTGTAGTTAAAGTGCGATGATCAATTTCATTCCTCAGTTAATTTATGTTTTTCAAAATTTTGAGTAAATGTTTGTTTTTAGTTACTGAAAAAATAAGAAAAAATAATTTCATGTTTGCTTTTTGGAAAAGAGTCATGAAAATATTATTTCACGTGTGAGAGGTCTAAAGCCATGACTCTTTGCCTACGGTTGCTACAAACGACCCCAATCCATTCACAGTAGTTTGCTTTGGCAGTCCAATTGCCGCCTTTGATGGTGTCTGTTGGATTGACCTCGATCGCTGATTGGAAGCGGAAGAGCGCATCTTGATCAGTAAAGTTGCTGGAACAAATGGCGGGCTAAAACATCAATAGGGAACCGACCAAAGGATCAAATACTAAAAAGATGAACTTCTTCAAGATGAACAGAGTCTCTTTTGATTGCATCAATAGACACTTTGCTAGTTAGGACCTGTCTTAGTATTTGTACCAACACCTACCTAATGATTTTCTTAATGTAGAACCCAAAAGATAAGCAAAATAAGGAAAGAAAAATGACCAAACGATGTCTCCATGGAAAAAACGATAGGGTGCTTTCTAATGTGAAGGGGACATGACAAACTACACGACCAGAATTCAGAGACATTATTGAAAATTCCTGATATTTAAAAGAATGCTATTTGCAATACAACACAAATGAAGCAATCGAGCCTAACAAGCCATTTGGGTCGAGACCTTCCTTGGAGGTCAACCTGGAGAACCCCCTAAATCACCTCCAATTCCATGGATGGCCCGTTCTTTAGAGTTTGCACATACGCATCTATTTTCTCTGTGAGGTTCCAATCGACCTTAGACTAAAGCTCTAAGGTAGGAATGTGACAACGTTTTGATGAATTGGAAGAACTTCGACCATAAGAATCGTTCCGCAATTTTTCAACTCTCAAAATTATTTTCTACACGGTTCAATATATTTTAAAATTTATATACAATGCGTGATGTATTACTCTCACTTGATAAAACTAGGTTTACTTGTAATTATTTATATTTGACCTTTTTTTAATGTTATTCACCTTAATGATTTTGAGTTACACATATTGNGGGGCTACAATTGTTTATAGAGGGATGAGAGAGACCCAAGCGTGACCATAGGGGCAGGGGGTCGATGGTATTAGTGAGGAGGGGGGTCCACGGTGGCAGACGATGGTGGGTGGTGGAAAGGTAGGAGGTTTATGCATGATGGAAACTAGCACTTGGAGGCTTGAAATTTATAAAGAGGGGAAATTTGATTTTGTCTTGGGATGGAAAGTAATATTTTGAGAATGAGGGAAATAGAGTTCAAGGTGGGAAAAGTCTTGATTTTTTACTCCTTATACAAAAATTTGCAACCATGATGGTGGCTATCCACTATTAGCGTGACACATGGCATACCATGAGTGTCCTGTCCAAGTAAAAGCTTATTTTCAGGTACTTTTATACTAGTTGTTATTCAAAACGCTTACTTTGTTTTGAAAAATGAGAAAAGTACTTGATACTTTCATGAAAAGAATCAACAATCAGGATTTTCTAATGAGAATTGTTAATTGATATCACAAGTTCTATATATTTTAGTGAATTATGTTAAGGGAAATTTTTCACGCTTTTGATCATCTTTGGCAAGTTGATCAGTATACTATCTCCTGTTCCAATTTTCTTTACAGCAAATTTCTAAACTTTGTCCGTAATATGTGTTAATACAAGCAATGCTCAATATAAATGAAAGTATGGAGAAGTATAGGGTATTCAATATATCACAAAGACAATGAATTCCCACCATATCTTGGGCCTTTGAAAACCGCTTTTAATCAAAGGTTAATTGGGCTTTCCTTAAGCCCTATCTCAGTCCATGTATGCAAAATGAATGTGCTATGAACGTGTGAATATGATGCACATCTATTCAAATACTCAAAAATTTAGATTTAGATCCAATATATATGAGCGAACTCTTTCAATTTCAATGTTAGATATCTCATTCCCACTTGAGGCTTTTGTTAAGATAAATCATAGCAATGTTATAATATAATGGTCAATTAAATAATAGTTATATTATAAAGTAGCCCCACAAAGATCTCATATTTTGATTTGAATGTAAATTTCATCATTTTTTTCTTTTTTTATAATCCAAGGGCATGGCATGGAGAATCAACTTTCTAGGCTATTGCATACCCTAGAAGCCCCACAAATCACTTACATTAGGCCTTTGACTTGTGCATGTAGCTCTAAACTAGAGCAATTTATACCCAACTTGTAATTTTCCAATGAATAATCTTTAGTTCCTAAACTAGAGAATCCTCAATACCCCAACAAACTATGTCAATCTTGGGGGTTATTTTCTCTAATGATAAAGCTAATTCACTAAGCATTCTCTCTTCATCTTATATGGTGCAGCTGGCATTCACGTTAGCAAATTTTGGTCAAAATTGGCAAAAGGTAAAATTATTTAGAACTCAATTGGCAAAATTGAAAGATTTAATATTGAATTAGTAGAACTGCAATTGATTAAAAAAAAATTGAACAATTCCCTCCACTAGGTGATTAACTGTTTTCCCCATAACATCAATAATTTTTTTTGTTTTTGATTGACTAAGAAATTAGTTATTGGTGGCTACTCCTAAAATGCATTTGAATCATTGTAGCTCACCCCAACCTAGGAAAGGAAAGATTCAGGCCATAGATTATGAGGCAATATTTTTTTTTAAAAAACTACATTTCACTCATCATTTTGATTTTTACTTTCAAAACTAAAAGCCAGATACGAGGAAGCAAGATACTACACGACCCACCATCCTTTGAATCTTTTTGAAAGAAGATTGACACAAGGCAACGGTTCATAACTAGGAGATTGAAGTGACCTTGAGCAACCATCACATAATTGATTTTTTAAGAGGAAAATTTTGATGTTCAATTTGAATTGCTGTTTTGATAATCCTAGAATGGAACTTTTCTCGTAATATCCATTTGAAGTGATGACTTGAATCATTTTTACTTGTAATTCAAGCATAAAAAATAATTGTAATAAGATATTATTCATATTCACAATGTTCCTCAAACTCCTGTAGAAATTTTATGTTGTTTTTTGTTCTCTTAATCTACATATTTAAGTCAAATTGAGTTTCATCTCACTTTTTGGCTTTTCCATTCAGTTCTCACTTACATATTACTTTAATATTTTGATGTAATTTAACTGCAAAAAGTAAAGAGTAAATTGGGTCTCAGAAAGAGATAATAGATGAAAGAAAAGGTCACTATCCACTTCTCACTAAAAAAATTATACTCGATAAAATTCATGAATTGTAGTTAAAGTGCGATGATCAATTTCATTCCTCAGTTAATTTATGTTTTTCAAAATTTTGAGTAAATGTTTGTTTTTAGTTACTGAAAAAATAAGAAAAAATAATTTCATGTTTGCTTTTTGGAAAAGAGTCGTGAAAATATTATTTCAAGTGTGAGAGGTCTAAAGCCATGACTCTTTGCCTACGGTTGCTACAAACGACCCCAATCCATTCACAGTAGTTTGCTTCGGCAGTCCAATTGCCGCCTTTGATGGTGTCTGTTGGATTGACCTCGATCGCTGATTGGAAGCGGAAGAGTGCATCTTGATCAGTAAAGTTGCTGGAACAAATGGCGGGCTAAAACATCAATAGGGAACCGACCAAAGGATCAAATACTAAAAAGATGAACTTCTTCAAGATGAACAGAGTCTCTTTTGATTGCATCAATAGACACTTTGCTAGTTAGGACCTGTCTTAGTATTCATACCAACACCTACCTAATGATTTTCTTAATGTAGAACCCAAAAGATAAGCAAAATAAGGAAAGAAAAATGACCAAACGATGTCTCCATGGAAAAAACGATAGGGTGCTTTCTAATGTGAAGGGGACATGACAAACTACACGACCAGAATTCGGAGACATTATTGAAAATTCCTGATATTTAAAAGAATGCTATTTGCAATACAACACAAATGAAGCAATCGAGCTTAACAAGCCATTTGG
Organism: Corymbia citriodora subsp. variegata; assembly: GCA_014858505.1. Classification (NCBI taxonomy): domain Eukaryota; kingdom Viridiplantae; phylum Streptophyta; class Magnoliopsida; order Myrtales; family Myrtaceae; genus Corymbia; species Corymbia citriodora. The sequence goes on from MU089690.1 coordinate 8,386, forward strand.
GTCGAGACCTTCCTTGGAGGTCAACCTGGAGAACCCCCTAAATCACCTCCAATTCCATGGATGGCCCGTTCTTTAGAGTTTGCACATACGCATCTATTTTCTCTGTGAGGTTACAATCGACCTTAGACTAAAGCTCTAAGGTAGGAATGTGACAACGTTTTGATGAATTGGAAGAACTTCGATCATAAGAATCGTTCCGCAATTTTTCAACTCTCAAAATTATTTTCTACACGGTTCAATATATTTTAAAATTTATATACAATGCATGATGTATTACTCTCACTTGATAAAACTAGGTTTACTTGTAATTATTTATATTTGACCTTTTTTTAATGTTATTCACCTTAATGATTTTGAGTTACACATATTGGCATTAAAATCTACTTAGAGTTGTCTAAAATCTTTCTAGTAGACTTTTGAAAGAGAATAGTTTTTCATTTTAAAGACAAAGTCATGAATACTTTTAATAATGTTGAGAAAACTCCTAGTTTTGATGCTAACAAAACTTTCTGAAGTCTTAAACGAGTGATACTTCTGATGTGTACTAAGGAAGAAGACTCGTGTGCTTAAACAATTAGCAAAGTCTATCAATTAGAGAAGCAGTCTCAACCAAACATAGCATCTCATTCTATCAAGAATCCAGAACAAGGACGAGGACCATAACGGCTATGAATTCCACTTACTTATATTGGTTTTGCTGATCAATCGATTGACAAAATCAATTATCAAGACAACTTTCAAATGAGGATGGAACACTTATGGAAACCTAGATTCTGCTTATATGGGCGACCAGAATCTGAATGAATTCAATCTGTCTTCAATAGCTAGTAAATCTTTCTTTATGAAGTCTGTCCAAGATTGAACTTTGAATTTTTAGGAACGTCCGAGATGGACTTTTAGATGATGCTTCTTCGACAGTTGACAGTGTTACTTGAGCCCAGTTTTTGAAAAAGGGATTTACAGACCGAGGAAATGAGCCTATGAGGACGTGGGCCGGGCAAAACCAATGTGGGCCTCACACCCAAGGTGGGATAGCCATCGTGGAAGGCCCAAGGCAAGCAAGTGAGCCCGTTGGGCCAAATCGACCATTTACCCTCCCAAGCCCGTTGTCAAAACTTGAGCCAATTCAAGCCCAATAAATTCCCAAGCCCGTTCCTATTCATTTTCTAGCCTGTTTCTTAGACCCGCCCTTCATTTTCATCCCAATGGTAGTTTGGGAAATGTGCAAGGTGGAAATGACCATTTTGCCCCTAGATATTATTTGAAAAAGACAAAATAAGAGAGAGAAGATAAGGTCACTTACTCGAGAAGTTGGACAAGGCATTCAATGGGCTTAATGAGGTTGAATTGCAGCCCTCAATGCACTGTCTCTCCTCCTCCTTCAGCCTAAGCAAAACCGCACACTTCTCTCATTGTTTTTCCTTCCTTCTTGCAGTTTTAAGCTTCTGACCTTCTTCTGAAAATCAAGTTGCTCATGCCCTTCTTGTGTGAATCACGGCCCATGCCACCCACCAATCTACTCAAGAGAGAGAATCCGTATGGCCTGTGTCGACCGATCGTCAAAAGGAGCAGCCGACCGACTCGTACGCTGACCGGAAGTTGCTGCTCATCGAACCACCTTTGTAACGACCAGTTCTGACGAGCTTTGCCTTTTCACTTGTTTTTCTCCCATTCCAACCAAACCACCACCCATACCAACCACCAACAGTCCCCCCCCCGACCCCCGACCCCCTGGTGCCATCAATCACTGGCCAACTGTTCACCGGAGCTCCGGCCAAGCCGTTTTGTTCCGATCAGCCCCCGTCCTCCTCCTGTGGTGCTGTTTTCTAAAGTTTAGTGGGTGTACAGAGGTTGTTGCTGCCGTGTTCAGCCCAGGACCATCTTGGAGTGTTGTGGGAGAGGTCCCTAAGTGTTGGGTTTGTCGCCACCCCCGTGTCCGTGTCGCCGGCCTGCTTAACGGGTGAGTTTAGCTCCTAATCCCTTATTAGTGCTTGAACTTGCTTAGGGTTAGTTTAATTAGTGTTAATGCTAGGTTAGAAAGTTTAATTAAGTTGTATTAGCTCTAAGATAGGTGGTTAGATAGATGGTTAAGATTAGCTTAGCTTAATTTTGCTTAATTATGCTTGATTGTGCTTGATTATGCTTAATTGTGTGTTATGTGTTAATTAAGCATACTTTGCCTTAATTTCTTGATTAATTTGATTAATTTTTTTAATTAATGATTTATTTAATTTTTGAATTTAATGTTTAATTTATTAAATTTTGAAATTTCACTATTCATGATTACTGTTCACGACACTGTTCATCCGGAAGTGAAATTGTGCATAATTTCATGTGCCTTGATCATATGAAGTGAATTGGATGTGCCATTGCATGAAGATCCGCTTAAATCGTATGACTTTCACAAAAGAAAGGGAAAATGATTTGTTCGAGGGACATTGGAAATTGACCGCCTTTATGAGAAAGAAAATGGTTTGTCCAGGGACACCGGAAATGGATTGCTTTGATGAGAAAAAAAAATGGTTTGTCCGAGGGACATAAAAAATGGACCGCTTTTATGAGAAAGGATTTGAGATTTTATATGCAAGCATGTGTGCATTAGCTAATGTTCAAAGATAATAAGTGGATTGTGATTGTATACTTGCGTGATCACTAAGTTGAACCCGCCACCCTGGCCAAAGTTTGGGGGGTGATAGTCTGATTTATCGGAAACCCAACGAGGGCATGGAAGGGCACGGTTGTGTCTCTGTAGAGGAAGGGTGTCGTAGCACCGTGGCACCGTAATGCCTCAGTTGTAGTATGGATGTAGAGTCACGGTAAAGACCGAGCCCATGCTCCTTCAGGAATGCCGTCTTGGGCGGGGGTCCCTTGACATCGCCGCGCCTCATGGGGGAGGGCGATGTCTAGCTATACTAGTAGACATCGGCGGGAGTTCGGTTGTAGCCTTATGGAGCAATAATAATCGGAATACGTGTTGATGCAAGAGTGCATGAGAAATATCACATCATTGGTTCCGATTATGCATGAGGTGATTATATCATTTATAGCACGCACGCATGAATTTATAATGTGCAAGGTGTGTCAATGGCTAGGTGAGATTGCTTGTGACGCGACTCGCATGTGATTGATGAACTGTATCATCTACCAGCCATGTGCATTGCGTATATTGTGCTGACTTATAACATGCAGGGTATGATATACCGGGTAAGGTTGCATGCAAACCAACTATGTGATTGTTAGTTGCATTGCTTGTATTGTATGAGGTTTTACGTGCAGGGTATGGCATACAAGGTAAGGTTACATGCGAACTGATTAATTGTTTGTTGGTTGCCCATGTCTGTTGTTTGCTTGTGGGTTGCTGGTTATTTGTTGTTGGGTTGAGTGAGGGGTGGCTCTAGAGAGATGCCCCGGGTTGAGTTGGTGTACTAACCGAGGCTTAGGGGAAGAACTCACTGAGATTTTATCTCACTAGTTATTGTATAACCACTTTCAGGCCCTTAGAATGGCATAGTGGAGAATTCTACTCCCACTCCTCCAGTGATCGACCCGATGGAGCCCAAGTCCAATGGGTCCCGGTGATGGTGGTGCTAAACCCGAGGGTTCATTGGGTATAGTTGGATTAACCTAGCCTAGTTCTTTTTTGGTTTGGCTTAGAAGATGGATCGGCCCCTTTTGTCGAGCTTGTAAATCGGAAAAACGATCCTCCGTTGGTTAATCCAGTAAAGGAGAATCCTACCCCCACTCCTCTAGTGATCGACCCGACGGAGCCCGAGTCCGATGGGTCCTGGTGATGGTGGTGCTGAACCCGAGGGTTCATTGCGTATAGCTGGATTAACCTAGCCTAGTTTCTTTTTGGTTTGGCTTAGAGGATGGATCGGCCCCTTTTGTCGAGCTTGTAAATCGGAAAAATAATCCTCCATTGATTAATCCAATAAATTGTATAAATGAGTAGTGATGGTTGTTCTTGCTATTCATCCCTCTATCTCTGTTTGATTGTTTGATTGTCTGTTTGGACTGTAGATGATTCGTCTTCCGTTTGTGCATAATGAAAGATTAAAATGGATTATCGTCGACGAGTCCTAGGACGTCATTTTCAATTAACCATGGTGGGGTTGTCGCATGCTCGGGGTTTGGGGTGTGATATATAGTGATCGAAATGCCTATATTCTAGATGTTATGTGGAAATCAAGTAATAACCTAAAGGTCAACTGACTCAAGAAAATCAAATTTATAGATCAGTCGCTTCAATTATGCATGTAGAAGGGTGAGCACCCCTATGTTGCCCATTCATATCACATTCTTGAGTTTTGAAAACTAAAAAAAATTGTTATCTGCATCAAGTGTAACAATCATATCATGCGACATCTGCATCAAAGCCATTTGTTCGTGGCGGACTTGGGGCCTCCATATGCCCCCTTCCACGTCATGAGTTGCATAAAAATCGCCTTCCATAAAGTGTGCAAACGGCCACTCTTCTTGACCCTTGATAACTTTGTACGCGAATATCTGCCCCGTGTCAGATATTCTTAAATGAGGATTTACTTAATATTGGACAGTCTTAGGTCGGGGTGTCAATAGTTCGATGGATACCCGGCCTAAATTGAAACACTACAAAAGAGTATTTGAACCGACATGGCCTCAAACCCGAATGACTAGTAATGTGAGCAATTGGGTTGGGTTTTGTTTTTGTTTTTTGTTTTTTCTTTGTGCAGAGGTTAAGTTAAATATGTTTTTCATAGTCGCTCAACGCATCACACATCTCCGAAGACCTTAAATAAAATGAATGCAGGACAAGGAACTTGCGAGATTCCATAACAATCCCAAACTTAGTCCAGTCGGCCAACAAATTTAAGTGCAAATTAATTCAGCATTGTATAGAGAAAAACAAACTTTCTTACAAAGACCACAAGGGGAAGAAATAAAGCAAAAGCAATGAATCAACATTTCCGTCTCAAAAGCAAACAATCAACCTTTGCTCAACTAAGGTCATCCTGCAAATAAGAAATGAGGTACAAAACAATCATTAAGTGCCTAATGCAATATATGAAGAAGTAAATTCTCAACTAAGGCACAACTCAGTGTTATTGCCTCCGCTTGTTTCACTCTTTTTCTCTTTTCACTCGTTCAATGAGCGCACCTAAAAGAAAAGCCAAATTGTTTCAAACAATACATACCAGCATTCAAGGAGAAGTAATTTCTGCAAGAACACATGTCACCAAGGGTGTGTTTGGTAAGGATTCTACATCTAGGAACAATTTCTGATCAGAAATTATTTTTTTTTATTTTGGTCCCGAGAATAGATTCTGAGTATTTAAGGTGTTTGATAAATTGTTTAAAATTTTTACTCTGGGAACAGAATTGCGTTTAGTAAAAAAATTTGATCTTTTGATTCTTTTAATTTTTAATACTTTTTCTTATAATTTTATTTTTTTTCTTTTTTCTTTTTCTTTTTTCTCCCCTTCTTCCACTTGGCTGCCGCCCATGAGTCGTCATCGGCGAGCGGCCGGGTGAGGTCTGACGAGCTCGCCGGAGCCTCGCTAGGCCAAGGCGAGGTCCGGCAAGCTCGCCAAAGCCTTGCTCAGCCACTAGCGCGAGGCTGGGCCTCGCCGCCTAGGCGAGCTCGAGCCTCGCCGTGGTGGCTAGGTGAGGCTCACCTGGCCACTTGCTGTCGGTGGCCCAGGGGCGGCGATGAGGTGGAGGAGGAAGAGGAAGAGGAAGAAGAAGAAGAAAGGGAAGGGAAAAAAGAGAAAGAGAAAAGAGAAAAAAAAAAACTAATTCTCAAAATTGTTCCTGGTGTGAGAAGTAACTTTTTTTGTTTCTAGATTCTACTCCAAATCTATGCCTCGGAACAAATTTGTTCTCGGGAACAAAAAATTTACCAAATGCATTTCTGTTCCAAATCTGCTCTCAGGAATAAAAGAACAGAATCAGTTGTTCCCGGAGTGTTACCAAACAACCCCAACTTGGTGTCAAATTAAAACGCGCTTCAGCACCTAATAAATAGTAAAAATCTTGCAATTGGCCGTAAAATTTATATTTTAATGATGTGCCTTACAGGAATCCGACCCCCCCCCCCCGCCGCCACCGAAAAAAAAAGTAATATGGTGCGCTTCTCAATTCATCAAGCTGCAAATGAAAATCAAGATATGACGGTATATAAAGGTTTGAAGGCTGGAGCTCATTCTACTCATCCATTCTTGAAAACAGAAGAGCCAGGTTTCTCAAAGTTTCAGCAACAACTTGATGACATTGCTCAGGTTAATTGAAGTTTCAATGTGTCAGGGCATTCTCTTCCGTGAGGAAACTGTGTAATATCCCATGACAGAATTTCGAACTGTTCCCGTCAAAATACTGACATAACCATCAATCTGCAGCACAAAGTCGGGCAACATTCCTACTCAAAGTGTCCTACATCAATTTTCCTCTACAATCAAACAAAAAGAACTATGCGACATGTGAACCGGAGTCTTCTAGATCCTCCCGACAGATAAAGACAGTCAAGTAAGAGACCATATAATTGCTGGTACACAGAACCTTCAGAGTCATAGCAATGAGTTGTTCAGAACCCTAAAAATATAATGCACAGAAAAAGAAGAAGAAAAAAGCCAAAAATCAAAAAAATCAAAAAATAATAATAATATATTTTAAAATATTAAAATATTATCCATCAACAGCCACGTTAGCTTTCCAGCAGCCACATCAGCTTTTCCAGGGGGCAAATTAGAAGTGATATTCAAGTGATTGATTTTTCAAAATTGTGACGCTTAAGTAAGCGAAAAAAAAAGTTTTAGCACCAAAATAAGTGTTGTACGAAAGTTTTGGTACCAACAATGTACTTACCCCGCACACTGCTAATGACATCCTATTGACTAGCACGTTAAAAGTTTCATGGAAATAAAAGGAGAATTTCCAATGTTTCCACACTAATATGTTGACGGTGGCAAGCAATGGCCAATGGCTAAGAGTGAGGACGAGCAATTAGAGGAATCTTTATTTCTCATTTTTGTTCTAAAAATATAAAAGTAAAAAAAATTTACTTTTCAATTAGGTTCCGGAATTATTTTTGGACTAAATTTTTTTTCTAGAAATAAAAAAAAATTGAAATTGCGTTAGCAAATAGATTTCTGTTAAAAATTTGTTCCTAGGAACAAAAAATAGAAAAATAAAGAAAAAAAATGATTATCATGCGCATCCTAAATTTGCATATTAAGATATGTAAAGCGTGGCCAATTTTGACAAGACATGAACTAAGGTGTGTTTATTTTTTTAAAAATCAATTATTGTAAAATCGTTTTCCTTGAAATTTGTTTTTGTCGCTTAGAAAAATCAATTGAAGGGAAATGCTTTTATTATTTACAATAGGTCCTATCTAAACTTTTGGTTAACGATGCAAATGATTTTTCATAAATTTATTTCGTATATGAAACAAAAGAATCGTTTACAAAGAAAAAAAACAAAAACCTTCTTAATAATTAGTTTTCCGCAAAGCAAACCCCCCTAAATCGTATTTTTTGCGGCTGAGAGAACTGCTTCATATATATATATATTTGGTGTGTAACTTATCTAGCCTTATTCTATGGAGCTAGGGGTGTAAACGGTTCGGTTCGGTTTGGTTTTTTGAAAAAACCGAACCGAACCGAACCGATAAGAGACCGTCCTGAACCGAACCAAAACCGTCCCGAACCGAATACGAACCGAACCGCAAATGCGGTTCGGTTCGGTTCGGTTCGGGACGGTTTTTCGGTTTTTCTATTTTTACTTTGTTTATTGAAATTTAAGTAAAGAAGAGAGGATAAAGAAAAGAGATTATTCAATTTTATTAAGAATTCCAATTCAGTTCGGTTAACCGAACCGAACCGAAAAAGTTAATAGTTATTTTTCGGTTAACCGAACCGAAACCAAACCGAACCGAAAACATACGAAATTTCGGTTTGGTTCGGTTCGGTTTTTGACACCCCTATATGGAGCTGCTTGAGTTCTCAAAGTAATTTCATTTCAATTGCATTGTGTGTACGAATCTGCATGATAGTGCCTAATATTCTTTTAAGCTTTTTAAAACGTGACTAGATCTAGCAACAATGAATTTTCACCCATCAGGAGTCCAACTCACGTCTAACTTCGGAAGGTGCTGCAGCTGCCATGTTCTCCATGTACAAATAGTGTCCTGAGAGTTGGTTGATTTGCCAGTGACATATATTGTTTCACTCAAATCAAGATAAATGTGAAGAACGTTTTCAGTTGATCATTGGCATCTTTTAGCTAGCTGGCCAGCCAGGGCATGCCAGGCTCAATGCCTTCTTCTCGTGGCATGCTTGGTCCAACCCATGAGCTGTGCATGTCAAGCTGGGCATGGCCACGCCGTTCTCGCCTGCATGCCATGCCTAGGCTCATCACGTCCTTGGGCCTATTTTAATCCATTTTCGGTTTTAAACATTTCCTCTATTTTTGCCACACAAAAAAAAAAAGACTTTTAATTTTTCTTTATCAAAATTGTTAAGCAAAGTCAAACTAAAGGGATTTTATGGAGGGAGTGAATGCCCGAGGTAGCCTTAAGCAGCATTTCAATTTCGATATGATATACAGACACGGATTTAGTATATCAATCGAAATTACGAAAAAAAATGATAATTTATTTTACGAATGAAACAACTATGGTATTGATGCGGCTATTTGTGTATTCTCAAATGCCCCATCCTGTTCGTAGGATTGGAGGTAAAACCTTTTTCTACATCGTTTGCAAACTATATGGCGGCATTGATTCTCTAATCTTGAAAAATTGCCACATGTTGGGGGTTCTCAAATGCCCCATCCTGTTCCTGGTTGTGAGGGGAGAACCGGACCGGATAGGACCGACTATTTTTTATTTAAAAATATTTTTTAATTTCTTAAAAAATGAAAGAAACCCTAAAATAATAATTATTATAGTATTTTTAAAAAAATTTCCTTAGTGATCAGTTCATTGGTCCAATTCAGCCCAATCTTCGATCACAAAAAATGGGAACCGAGAATCGATCACTCCTGCGATGTGGTAATTTTCATTCCTTATAAAAACGTCATAATGAATTAACAATAAGAAAACAAAACACAGATAGGTGAGCCCATGCGTACACTCACAAAGAGGAAGCCCCGCATCATCACCTCCACTATCTCGCTAGCTAGAAGCTTCGCTTTGCATTTCCTCTTGCTGCCCTTCCTCGCACCACTCGATCCCTCCCCGTCAACGTTACTGGCCATTTCGTCCATCGACCGAGCAAGAAATGACGACGACGATCGTGAGGGAATTCGCCGAGCGAGGATTCCCCGCCATGCGCATTCTGGGCCCACCCACCTAACGGACGGCCCCGATTTGCGAGATCAGGCGTCGGAACATCCTCGCTCACCACGCTCTTCAACTAAAATAACCTTATTATTTCCTACAAGCATGCGTAACAAGAATCATATGGTTCGGCCAGCCACTTGACGACACGTCAAAGCTTGCTTGCGGCATGAGACGTTATTGCGCATGTATCTGGATAGATATATAGTCACACGTCATATTCTAAAGATTGTGTATTTATTGATGGATGCCTTTACTTTTTAATTTGTTTCTTTCAATTTATTATTATTATTTTTTAGGTTTTGTGGTTCATACAATTTGACTTCAATTTAGCACGTAGTACCTACAATCTTGCATAACATGTAACATAGACCTATAATTTGGCATATAATTATGTAACACGAAATTCTAAAATAAGAATTATAATTTTTCAATGTAGGGAAAACACTTTGTCTGCCTCACCCTTCTTGCAAGGATTATTGCCAAATTGTGGGAGACGATGTTATATTTTATTTGCCTAAACACCTATGTTATTTCCCACTCCTCCCCATGAATTGCAAGATTACATTACTATATCATTTCCTAATAAAGAGATAACAAAAAATTACGGCCGTCCGATAGGTCGCGACCCGGACAGCTGTAGCGCGGGCAGTGCGCGACGGCAGAGCTAGCCCGTCGAGGAGTCAAGGCAAGGAGGCGGCGGTCAACGGCGACGTCTCGTGGACGAGGATGGAAGACAGGGAGTCGAGAGAAATCGCCATTGCCGAGTGGGAAGCGAAGAGACGCGGAGACAGAGAGAGCGTGCGTGGACAGACCGAAACGAGATTGAGAAGGAAAAACCCAGCAGATCTAGAAAATCAGAGAGAGACCCGATCTGGGGATCGGAGTAACCCGAGGATCGAACCGAGGAGGGAGAGAGACGAGAGCGACAGATCTCTTGCTCTCTTGCGGAGGCAACAACGCGGAGAGAGAGACGATAGGACAGATCAACTCAGCAGAAGAAAATTCCACAGAGGAATGCTTCTTCTTAGAGAGGTCCACTTACCGATCATCGAACCAGTAGACCGCCGGCCTCATGGTCCGCGACCCTGCGCGGCGGCTCGATGGGGAGGGGGAGAGAGAGAGAGAGAGGGGGGGATTTTAGAGAGAGAAATCGAGAGGAGCGAGAGAAGGTTGGAGGGATTTGGGTGTTTGAGGATGATGACGAGATGAAGCGTCAGAAAGAGGGGAAAATGTGTTTTCCTTTTTTTCAGAAATGGAAATTATTTTAGAAGAGAAAAAAAAGGGAAAAAAGCTCCAAAAATTTCAAATTATACTCATTATAACATATTTAGCCTAAAATTTTTTACGATACCAAAAATCCCAACTTGTATTTGTGTGATACATTTACCCTACGTCAATATTCTGTTACTGAGCACTGTTTAAAATTTACCTTCATGGATAGTGAAAGGCAAACTTTGTTGACAATGACAGTTAAGTGGCTTAAGCGAAATAAATAAAAAAATAATGTCGTTTTAGTTTAAAAATCATCTTATTGAACCTTGATAGAGATTAAAAAAATCACACAAGTATAAGTTTGAGATTTTAATTTCATAATAAAAAGTTTAAGGTAAATGTGTTACAACGTGTATAGTTTGAGATTTTTTATGTCGTAAAAATAGTTTAGAGTAAATGTGTTGCAACGTACATAATTTGGAGTTTTTGATGGTATTTTCTCAAAAAAATTTCATTCAAATTAAAATGAGATCTTTCTGCAATTAGTTCATAATTATTTAAATATTTGAATTACAATAATGTCCAATACATTGTAACACATTATTACAATTTATCTTAATAGAAGGTTTAGACGGGAATGAAATTTTAGGCAAATTTGTAACATTGAATCCAATGAGTTTGCTTGTATATGCTAGACATGAATCTAATGTTTTGACTACTTGAGGGTAAGGGCATCGTGTGCATGCGTCCATAGCACATCCATTCCACATACATGGACTGAGAAAGGCCCAAGGAAAGCCCAATTATTTTTCTTTTCGATAATTAACGTTGATAAATAGTGATTTGCACTAGTGGCGCACAATTCTGTTTGGGCTTTTAAAGGCCCGAGACATGGTGGGAATACGTTACCCGCAATGGATACCTTTATCTAGACTATTATAACAAAATCAACAATTTAAAATTTCTAACGACAATACAAATTTGTCGTTCCTTATGATATATTGAATATGCTATTATTTCAAAATTTCCGTTTATATGGAGCATTACTTGTAATAACACATTTTACAAACAAAGCTCAAAGATGCTTGGACATGCTTGGATGGACTTATTAAAAGTATTCATGACTTTGTCTTTTAAATGAAAAACTATTCTCTTTCAAAAGTCTACTAGAAAGATTTCAGGCAACTCTAAGTAGATTTTAATGCCAATATATGTAACTCAAAATCATTAAGGTGGATAACATTAAAAAAAGGTCAAATATAAATAATTACAAGTAAACCTATTTTTATCAAGTGAGAGTAATACATCACGCATTGTATATAAATTTTAAAATATATTGAACCGTGTAGAAAATAATTTTGAGAGTTGAAAAATTGCGGAATGATTCTTATGGTCGAAGTTCTTCCAATTCATCAAAACGTTGTCACATTCCTACATTAGAGCTTTAGTCTAAGGTCCATTGTAACCTCAGAGCAAATAGATGCGTATGTGCAAACTCTAAAGAACGGGCCGTCCACGGAACTGGAGGTGATTTAGGGGATTCTCCAGGTTGACCTCCAGGGAAGGTCTTAACCCAAATGGCTTGTTAGGCTCGATTGCTTCACTTGTGTGGTATTGCAAATAGCATTCTTTTAAATATCAGAAATTTTCAATAAAGTTTTTGAATTCTGGTCGTGTAGTTTGTCATATCCCCTTCACATTAGAAAGCACCCTATAGTTTTTTTCCATGGAGACATCGTTTGGTCATTTTTCTTTCCTTATTTTGCTTATCTGGGTTCTACATTAAGACAATCATTAGGTAGGTGTTGGTACGAATACTAAGACAGGTCCTAACTAGCAAAGTGTTTATTGATGCAATCAAAGAGACTCTGTTCATCTTGAAGAAGTTCATCTTTTTAGTATTTGATCCTTTGGTCGGTTCCCTATTGATGTTGCAGCCCACCATTTGTTTCAGCAACTTTACTGATCAAGATGCGCTCTTTCGCTTCCAATCAGCGATCGAGGTCAATCCAACAGACACCATCAAAGGCAGCAATTGGACTACCGAAGCAAACTACTGTGAATGGATTGGGGTCGTTTGCAGCAACCGCAAGCAAAGAGTCATGGCTTTAGACCTCTCACACGTGAAATAATATTTTCACGACTCTTTTCCATAAAGCAAACATGAAATTATTTTGTCTTATTTTTTCAGTAACTAAAAACAAACATTTACTCAAAATTTCGAAAAAAATAAATTAATCGAGGAATGAAATTGATCATAGCACTTTAACTACAATTCACGAATTTTATCGAGTATAATTTTTTTAGTGAGAAGTGGATAGTGACATTTTCTTTCATCTATTATCTCTTTCTGAGACCCAATTTATTCTTTACTTTTTATAGTTAAATTACATCAAAATATTAAAGTAATATATAAGTGAGAACTGAATGGAAAAGCCAAAAAGTAAGATGAAACTCAATTTGACTTAAATATGTAGATTAAGAGAACAAAAAACGTAAAATTTCTACAGGAGTTTGAGGAACTTTGTGAATACGAATAATATCTTATTACAATTATTTTTTATGCTTGAATTACAAGTAAAAATGATTCAAGTCATCACTTCAAATGGATAATACCAAAAAAGTTTCATTCTGGGATTATCAAAACAGCAATTCAAATTGAACATCAAAATTTTCCTCTTAAAAAATCAATTATGTGATGGTTACTCGAGGTCACTTCAATCTTCTAGTTATGAACCGTTGCCTTGTGTCAATCTTCTTTCCAAAAGATTCAAATGATGGTGGGTCGTGTAGTATCTTGCTTCCTCGTGATCTTGCTTTTAGTTTTGAAAGTAAAAATCAAAATGATAAGTGAAATGTAGTTTTAAAAAAAAAAATTGCCCCATAATCTATGGCCTGAATCTTTCCTTTCCTAGGTTGGGGTGAGCTACAATGATTCAAATGCATTTTAGGAGTAGCCACCAATAACTTAATTTCTTAGTCAATCAAAAACAAAAAAAATTATTGATGTTATGGGGAAAACAATTAATCACCTAGTGGAGGGAATTGTTCAATTTTTTTAATCAATTGCAGTCCTGCTAATTCAATATTAAATCTTTTAATTTTGCCAATTAAGTTCTAAATGATTTTACCTTTTGCCACTTTTGACCAAAATTTGCTAACGTGGATGCTAGCTGCACCATATAAGATGAAGAGAGAATGCATAGTGAATTAACTTTATCATTAGAGAAAATAACCCCCAAGATTGACATAGTTTGTTGGGGGTTAGGACACTAGGAGTGCCATAAATTTCGTACGGTGCTCACTTTGGTGCCAAAACTTTTTCTTTCTCTCACTTGAGTGCCACATCGGAGTAAAATTGTTCAGTTAAGTGCTACTTCCGGCCAAAAATCATTCAGTTAAGTACCAAAATGCATACGTGGAATTTTTTAATGATTTTTCTTCTTTTTTTTAATAAATTTCGACGCTGACGTGGACTTTTCAGGCAAAATGACGACGTTTCTACTCTTTTTAAAAATATTTCGATTTTTCTTTTCTTTTTTTCTTTTTTTTTAGGGCCAGCAAGGGCCACCGGTGAACCTCACCGGCCTTAAATAAAAAAAATTCAAAAAAATTAATAAATATATTAAAATATATTAAAATATTGTTCACCGACGCCACGTCAGCTTTTCCAGTGGGCAAGTCAGCTTTTCCGGCGGCCACGTCAGCTTTTCCGTCGGCCACGTTAGAATTGGCACTCAAGTGAACGTTTTTTAAAACTTGTGGCACTCAAGTGAGCGAAAAAAAAGTTTTGGCAAGCGCCGTATGAAAGTTATGGCACTCCTAGTGTAAACTTGTGATTAGTATGCTATCCCACACACGGCCCTCTTGGCCTTCAATAGGGACTGCCCGTCAGTCACCAAGTTCCTTCTCAAACAAAGAACTTAGATCATAGTAAACTCTAAAATATCGAAAATTCTGATGCACAGGATCCCCTAAGGGCAAGTGCAGAGCATACTCCAGGATTTTTCTCAATCATAGTGTTTGCTCAAAACCATCGTTCTGGACTAGAAGAAGATGGGAGTGTTTAGAAGAGTGAAATAAGAAGTGTGTTGTGTACTCTACTTCTAACATGATCTTCTAAACACTCCTATCTTCTTCTAGTCCAGAACGATGGTTAATATCATAAGTGCTGGGTTCAGAAATATGCCTAGCAGATAGCCAAGCATGGAATTCTTTTTGGACAAGAGAATGTGGACAAGGATATACGGGTGATGGACAGGTTCATTGAGCTCAATTTCAGCAGGCACCCTGACCATTTCCAACCCACTCGAGAATTTTCTTCGCCAGCAGATTCCTTCCATTGCTGTTATCAAACCTTCTGCCACAAACCAGGTTGAAACATCATCTGGATCTGATTCTGATATTTTAATTGAGTCACCCTCTTCAAAAGGGTCATTTTTTATGGCAGATAGTGTCAAGGATGAAGAAATATTCTCTGAACCCGAAATCCATCATCAGGAACAACCGAACACCACCTAGTCCTTTACAGCCTCATCATCCAAAATCTATTTCACACTAGACGACATTCCATATTTTAAATGGCCTGAGGCTTCAAGAATTCCATGCTTGGCTAATTGCCAGGCATATTTCTAAACCCAGCACTTATGATATTCTCTTAGAATTCACTAGTCGTTTTACAGGAGCACTTAAAGATTGGTGGCATACTGCTGCAGAACAAGATCAGATGTATGCTGCACCGCCACCACCTTGCAAGCCAGCTCCCTCCTTTCAACCACCACCAACTAAACCCATGATCACTTCGCCTTTCTATAAGCCAATCCAGAAATGGATAAAAAAGAATCCTTCATGTCCCTTGAAACTACCCTGACCAGGCACCTGTGTACCTAAACCTGTTTCACCTCCTATCCTACCCAGCTTATGCATGTTTCATCCTGATGATTTTCCTCCACTCGAGAACACAAAACCATCTGGAACCAGCACCCACACCCGGAAATTTCCTCCTTTGGAAAAATTCTCTGACCCACACCAAAGGTATCGGTATTCACCCAAGGTACCAAACCCCACTGGTCTTGATGCACAAGGACAACACAAACAGCCTTCTATTGCCGAAACTGTTCTCAATTGGCAGACTGAAAATGCTTTAGCTTAGAATGAGCTTTTAAGCACCGTCTCCACACGTCTCGAAAGGGTAGATAAGACCACTGACTTATCTTACCGCATGTTAAAAGACTTCCAAAAAAGGCTTCATTTACTAGAAACTAAGCAAACACCCCCAAGCCATTATTTGGAAGATCAGAGACCAGAGATAGAAAAACTCAGAAGGCAGATCCAAATTCTCAAGAGTCAGCAGTCATTCACTCCACTTGATCCACCCATTTTTACCTCTCCTTCTCTATCACAAAAGCCAGAGTCATCATTTGGCTCATCCTCTTCTTTTGCTGCTGTTTTAAGCTCAGTTGCCCCTCCTCCTCAGAATAATTTTCTGACTCTTCGAGAAACCTTCGTAAGCTTAAACTAAAGCAAAACTACTATTCATAACTTGTCACGCGATTTCTTTAGGACTCCCTATGTGTGTAGCCCATAAGTGGCTAAGTTTGCTCAATTATGTCCTAGCACGGCCAGTCCGCCTGCCCTTGTCTGTTGTACCCTCCTTTGCCTATATAAGAGCAAGGAGCCCCCATTGTAAAAACTAGAAGAGTGAAATAAGAAGTGTGTTGTGTACTCTACTTCTAACATGATCTTCTAAACACTCCCATCTTCTTCTAGTCCAGAACGATGGTTCTGAACAAACACTATGATTGAGAAAAATCCTGGAGTATGCTCTGCACTTGCCCTTAGCGGATCCTGTGCATCAGAATTTCCGATATTTTAGAGTTTACTATGATCTAAGTTCTTTGTTTGAAAAGGAACTTGGTGACTGACAGGCAATCCCTATTGAAGGCCAAGAGGGCCGTGTGTGGGATAGCATACTAGTCACAAGTTTGCAACTCAAACTCTGGAATTTGGATCACAGTACCCTTTATGGGCCGTGTGTGGGATAGCATACTAGTCACAAGTTTGCAACTCAAACTCTTGAATTTGGATCACAGTACTCTTTATGGTATCAAAGCCATGGATTTATTTGAATCATTTTAGTTTGATCATTACCACGTTCTGTTACTAGAAGAGAACCTCTCATCCTATGGAAACTTCAGATTCATCTTCCCCTTCTCTTCCCATCTCTCTTACCTCTAACCTTTCTTTTCAACCTCCACCCAAACTTTGAAAGTCTTCATGTTCAAAGATAGACTATCTTTATGAGGTCGCATACCTCACAGAGGATAGTAAGATCTCAGAAACCTAGCTCCCCATGATGAACCCATACATTGCTTTTGCAAAACCCCCTTCTTTCTCTCCACTTCGGTCTATTAAACACTTGATCAAACACACCCCTCGTACTGTCAAAGAGTATGTTCAATCTTCCCGTTTTGATCAACACCCCATCCAGGCAATTGAACAAGAACAATTTGTTACTCTCCAGATTCCACCCGAATTTCCATCTCAATGGATCCAACAAGGCTATACTCATCTCCATTTTGGAGCCATCCGTCTTGCCCTAACCTTTCATGGCTGAAAAGGTTTACCCGTTACCGCAAGGATAGCCCTGTTAGATATCAGGTTTTTGGAATACCAACAAGCTTGTGTTGGGACTATTCAGACAACTATGAATGCAGGCATTGTTTTTGTTACACTTTTCCCTAATTTTAACATTGCTCTTGCAGATCCCAACCTGCTTACTGCTCTGAAGGTTCAGTTACAAATTACTGGAGCTCCACAGACTCCTGGATCCATTGTTGCCACCTTACATTACCAGATGATTTATCGGGTCCAAAATCATGCCATTGATCTCAATATCCCAAATTCTGAGGATGCCCTTGTTATCTTGGTCGACCACGACCAGACTTCCTGCATCCATGTCCCCCGCCAGATCCCAAGAAATGAGCTTGTTAAGCTCCTTCCAGATAGTTGGGTAACCAACTACGAAAAACTCCATCAGAGTTGCAAACCTCTCCAATCTAGTGAACAACTGTTCACCAGGAAAAAAGATGGTACTGTTACCATCAAGTTCGGCAAGACCAAGGAGGAACCTTCCTCTATTTTTCCTACCATCCTTCATTTTACGCCATGTCCCACTGATCCTGTCTCCACAGAACCAGATGACAAACGATTTATTAATTCTTTTGGTCCTCAAGGATAGCCCATTCATCATTTCAAAGACCCTATTGGACATTGCTTTTGGGATCCAGATTGCATCTGTCCATCATGCACAAAACCTGATGATGAAGATGATAGACCTTCTGCAAAAAAGAAGAAAACGAAGAAAGATACCCTTTATAAAAGGTATCTTGATGGAGATCCAACTATTGGACCTCTTGGAGAAGACGGAGGCAGATACCAGTTCATTGTTTCTTATGGACTATCCAGATCCACTCCACCGGCTACACCGCCACCACCTTGCAAGCCAGCTCCCGGGTATTGAGGATTCTCTAGTTTAGGAACTAAAGATTATTCATTGGAAAATTACTAGTTGGGTATAAATTGCTCTAGTTTAGAGCTACATGCACAAGTCAAAAGCCTAATGTAAGTGATTTGTGGGGCTTCTAGGGTAAGCAATAGCCTAGAAAGTTGATTCTCCATGCCATGCCCTTGGATTATAAAAAAGGAAAAAACGATGAAATTTACATTCAAATCAAAATATGAGATCTTTGTGGGACTAATTTATAATATAACTATTATTTAATTGACCATTATATTGTAACATTGCTATGATTTATCTTAACAAAAGCCTCAGGTGGGAATGAGATATTTAACATTGAAATTGAAAGAGTTCGCTCATATATATTGGATCTAAATCTAAAGTTTTGAGTATTTGAATAGATGTGCATCATATTCACACGTTCATAGCACATTCATTTTGCATACATGGACTGAGATAGGGCTTAAGGAAAGCCCAATAAACCTTTGATTAAAAGTGGTTTTCAAAGGCCCAAGATATGGTGGGAATTCATTGTCTTTGTGATATATTGAATACCCTATACTTCTCAATACTTTCATTTATATTGAGCATTGCTTGTATTAACACATATTACAGACAAAGTTTAGAAATTTGCTGTAAAGAAAATTGGAACAGGATATAATATATTGATCAACTTGCCAAAGATGGTCAAAAGCATGCAAAATTTCCCTTAACATAATTCACTAAAATATATAGAACCTGCGATATCAATTAACAACTCTCATTAGAAAATCCCGATTGTTGATTCTTTTCATGAAAATATCAAGTACTTTTCTCATTTTTCAAAACAAAGTAAGCATTTCGAATAACAACTAGTATAAAAGTACCCGAAAATAAGCTTTTACTTGGATAGGACACTCACGGCATGCCATGTGTCACATTAATAGTGGATAGCCACCATCATGGTTGCAAATTTTTGTTTAAGGAGTAAAAAATCAAGACTTTTCCCACCTTGAACTCTATTTCCCTCATTCTCAAAATATTACTTTCCCTCCCAAGACAAAATCAAATTTCCCCTCTTTAGAAATTTCAAGCCTCCAAGTGCTAGTTTCCATCATGCATAAACCTCCTACCTTTCCACCACCCACCATCGTCTGCCACCGTGGACCCCCCTCCTCACTAATACCATCGACCCTTTGCCCCTATGGTCACGTTTGGGTCTCTCTCATCCCTCTATAAACAATTGTACACCACCCCCCCCCCCTGGAAAAAAAAAAAAAAACTGCCACCCTTCTCTCCCTTCTAGTCACATATCGCGATAGACAATCTCAACCTAGGTCATCCATAATTTTATTGCAGCTCAAACCCTTTCAAGGTTGTAAGATCATCTAAAGTGTGATGACTAGGATTTGATTTTGAAGCATACAGAACAATTCAAACTATTCCAAGATCCTCTTTCAAGGTTAAGGGCGCAAATAATAATCGTTCTCTATTTTTTTATTTTTTTCTCAGGTTTGCAATAGAAATTCATTTAGTTATGCAATTTTATTTTTTTAATTTCTTAGACAAATTTTAGCCTAGAGAAATGAGAAGTAAAAATTTTCTATTTTCTTATTTTTGAAATAAAAATAGAAATAAAAATTCTTTTTATCGCACGTTTTTACTTTCACTGGGTCATTGGCCATTCGAAAAGGAAATATTTAAAAAGGTCTATCAATTATTATGTTTTTATTAAGTATGTATTTTTATTTAGGAACTAATCTAGGTAGGAATCGTTATGAAGAATAACATGATTACGAGAAGACAATAGCAGTTGAGGGACATGTCTGCATCTGCATCTATTGTGTCCTACCCACAACGTGACAAAAGTGGTCAAGAGCAGATGGTGGGGGGACAACTATTGCGAAGAGCGCTCCAGCTCATGAAAGGAATCGTACATTAGTGAAATGTAAACTCTTCTTTTTTTTGTACTTTTTTGGGCCCCCAGCCTTCTATTTTTGCACTAAATAAGGGCAGACCAAGGCCACCCCAAAACTGACTTCTCGAAATTAGTCTCTCTTTCATAAGAAAAGTTGCTCGAAATTAGTCTCTCTTTCATAAGAAAAGTTTGAAAATCCATAAATGATAGAAGTCCAGCATCACATCAAAACTAGCTGGACCAAGGGTTTCTTCTCAGACGCATGCATACAAACAAAGTATGAGTCAAAAAGGCAGAGTTGGAAAGGGACTTAGCTGATGGAGATGCTAGCATGTGTAAATCATGTCAAGTCAAGGACAGTCAATATCTGATTATTGAGATCCTTTAGCATCCATAAAAAGAAGTTGTCTTAGTGGTTAGCAAGTCGTCAGGGGCGCGTAAATAAAAAGTGCTAACCAATGTGTGAAAAATCACATACCACCTAACAAGTCGTCAATGTTGCTGTTATGCAACTTGGGTCAAGGCCATGAGAAAGGGGGGTTTCACACATAATACACCTATAGGATTTTTATTAAAAAAATTTCTTTAAACATTTGAACCATCATTTCAATTATTTCCCACGATGCACGTTACTTACCTTGTGTCACGCATATTGAATAAGACATCATTTTCTAAAACAACAAGCATAGCTGCCTTTGCTTTTATTCAAAACTCTTGTATATTTGCATGGGCAAATCCCATCCCATGCCAAATAAGACATAACACTAGTATTTCAATAAAATCTTCATGTGCCATCACATAGAGACTCTTGACAAATGAAGTTATCTAGTGAAATCTCAAGTGAGAATGCATGGAGCATGATAAAGTGAGAATGCATGGAACATGATAAAATTAAAGATTGACTCTTTTGTATGAGTTAGTCCAAATGACTATGGTTCAACCGCTGTCAATGACTTTCTTCTTTATCAATATGTGTGGAAAAAAGAAAAAGAGTAAAAGGTTGCTCAAAAAAGAAACTCCAAAAGAAAGAAAAGATGGTTAAAGGCTTTCTTTTTGTACAATTCTTACTCTTACAATATTCCTACATTGGAGCTTTAGTCTAAGGTCAATTGTAACCTCACAGAGAAAATAGATGCGTATGTGCAAACTCTAAAGAACGGGCCATCCACGGAATCGGAGGTGATTTAGGGGGTTCTCCAAGTTGACCTCCAGGGAAGGTCTGGATCCAAATGGCTTGTTAGGCTCAATTGCTTCACTTGTGTTGTATTGCAAATAGCATTCTTTTAAATATCAGGAATTTTCAATTTATAATGTCTCTGAATTTTGGTCGTGTAGTTTGTCATGTCCCCTTCACATTAGAAAGCACCCTATCGTTTTTTTCCATGGAGACATCGTTTGGTCATTCTTCTTTCCTTATTTTGCTTATCTTTTGGGTTCTACATTAAGACAATCATTAGGTAGGGGTTGATACGAATACTAAGACAGGTCCTAACTAGCAAAGTGTCTATTGATGCAACTCATCTTGAAGAAGTTCATCTTTTTAGTATTTGATCCTTTGGTTGGTTCCCTATTGATGTTTCAACCCGCCATTTGTTCCAACAACTTTACCGATCAAGATGCGCTCTTTCGCTTCCAATTAGCGATTGAGGTCAATCCAACAGACACCATCAAAGGCGGCAATTGGATTGCCGGAGCAAACTACTGTGAATGGATTGGGGTCGTTTGCAGCAACCGCAGGCAAAGAGTCATGGCTTTAGACCTCTCACACGTGAAATAATATTTTCACGACTCTTTTCCAAAAAGCAAACATGAAATTATATTTTCTTATTTTTTCAGTAACTAAAAACAAACATTTACTCAAAATTTCGAAAAAAATAAATTAACCGAGGAATGAAATTGGTCATCGCACTTTAACTACAATTCATGAATTTTATCGAGTATAATTTTTTTAGTGAGAAGTGGACAGTGGCCTTTTCTTTCATCTATTATCTCTTTTTGAGGCCCAATCTACTCTTTACTTTTTACAGTTAAATTACATCAAAATATTAAAGTAATATGTAAGTGAGAACTAAATGGAAAAGCCAAAAAGTGTGATGAAACTCAATTTGACTTAAATATGTAGATTAAGAGAACAAAAAACGACATAACATTTCTACAGAAGTTTGAGGAACTTTGTGAATATGAATAATATCTTATTACAATTATTTTTTATGCTTGAATTACAAGTAAAAATTATTCAAGTCATCACTTCAAATGGATTTTACGAAAAAGTTTCATTCTATTAAAATAATACAACAAGATGGGATTATCAAAACATCAATTCAAATTGAACATCACATATTCCTCTTAATAAATCAATTAAGTGATGGTTGCTCGAGGTCACTTCAATACCATTGCCTTGTGCCAATCTTCTTTCCATAAGATTCAAATGATGGTGGATTGTGTAGTATCTTGCTCCCTCATGATCTGGCTTTTAGTTTTGAAAATAAAATTCAAAATCATAAGCGAAATGTAGTATTTTTTTTTTAAAAATTGCCCCATAATCTATGGCTTGGAATCTTTCCTTTCCTAGGTTGGTTTGAGCTACGATGATTCAAATGTATTTTAGGAGTAGCCACCAATAACTTAATTTCTTAGTCAATCAAAAACAAAAAAATTATTGATGTCATGGGGAAAACATTAATCACCTAGTGGAGGGAGTTGTTCAAAAAGTTTTTAATCAACTATATTATTATCAATTCAGTCTTAAATCTTTCAATTTTGCCAATTGAGTATCAAACCTTTTCACCTTTTACCAAATTTGGCCAGAATTCACTAACGTTAGACACTAGCTACACCATATAAGATGGAGAGAGAATGCTTAGTGAATTAGCTTATAATTACAGAAAATAACCCCCAAGATTGGCATAGTTCGTTGGGGGTATTGAGGATTCTCTAGTTTAGGAACTAAAGGTTATTCGTTGGAAAATTACAAGCTGGGTATAAACTGCTCTAGTTTGGAGCTACATGCACAACTCAAAGGCCTAAATTTAAGTGATTTGTGGGGCTTGTAGGGTATGCAATAGCCCAGGAAGTTGATTCGCCATGCCATGCCCTTGGATTATAAAAAAGAAGAAGAAAAAATGATGAAATTTACATTCAAATCAAAATATGAGATCTTTCTGGGACTACTTTATAATATAACTATTATTTAATTGACCATTATATTGTAACATTGCTACGATTTATCTTAACAGAAGCCTTCGATAGGAATGAGATATTTAACGTTGAAATTGAAAGGGTCTGTTCATATATATTGGATCTAAATCTGAAGTTGAGTATTTGAATAGATGTGCATCATATTCACATGTTCATAGCACATTCATTTCGCATACATGGACTAAGATAGGGCTTAGGGAAAGCCCAATTAACCTTTGATTAAAAGTGGTTTTCAAAGGCCCAAGATATGGTGGGCATTCATTGTTTTTGTGATATATTGAATACCCTATACTTCTCAATACTTTCATTTATATTGAGCATTTCTTGTATTAACACATATTACGGACAAAGTTTAGAGATTTGCAGTAAAGAAAATTGGAACAGGAGATAGTATACTGATTTGTTGAGAGCACGCAATAGAAGTCTAATACCTTCACTTGAGGAGATCTCCTAGGGGGAAACCCAAGCCTGAGCCCATCAATATATCTAGTTGGACCCACTTCAATTTAAAAGCTTAAGCTAGTGAGTTATGGGCCAATTAGGATAATATATTAACTGCTTTACACCACATCAATTTTCCGATGTGGGATTACTTCGAACTTCTTCTCTAACACAACTCACATGTGTATCCTAACAATCTCCCCCTCATGTGTGAGCATCCTAATAATCTCCCTCTCACGTATGAGCTCCAGTGTTAGGTCTACTCCCCTTTAAATTAGATATCCTTCTAGCCCAACATTATCCTTACGGACCCGCGTTGTTACACTACAAAGCCTACCTAGGCCATAATCATGGGCCCACGTTGTTACACCACAATGTCTATCTGCCTGGAAACCGTAACCATCAGCTTTGATACCAGTTGTTGGGGAGCCGATACCAGTTGTTGGGGACGCGTAGCAAAAGTCTGATACCTGATACCAGTTGTTGGGGAGCCGATACCAGTTGTTGGGGACGCGCAGCAGAAGTCTGATACCTTCACCTAGGGAGATCTCCTAGGGGGAAACCCAAGCCCAAGCTTGTCAATATATTTAATTATATCCACCTCAACTTAAAAACTTAAGCTAGTGAGTTATGGGCCAATTAGAATAATATATTAACTGCTCCACACCACATCAATTCTCCGATATGGGACTACTTCTCTAATACAACGCACACATGTATCCTAACATGATCAACTTGCCAAAGATGATCAAAAGCATGCAAAATTTCCCTCAACATAATTCACTAAAATATATAAAACTTGCAATATCAATTAACGACTCTCATTAGAAAAATTCCGATTGTTGATTCTTTTCATGAAAATATCAAGTACTTTCCTCATTTTAAAAAACAAGGTAAGCGTTTTGTATTACAACTAGCTATAAAAGTGCTCAAAAATAAGCTTTTACTTAGACAAGACACTCATAGTATGCCATGTGTCACGTTTGCAGTGGATAGCCACCATCACGGATGCAAATTTTTGTTTAAGGAATAAAAAATCAAGACTTTACCCACCTTGAACTCTATTTCCCTTGTTCTCAAAATATAACTCTCCATCCCAAGACAAAATCTTATCACAACAAAGATCAAATTGCCTCTCTTTAGAAATTTCAGGCCTCCAAGTGCTAGTTTCCATCATGCATAAACCTCTTACCTTTCCACCACCCACCATCGTCTGCCACCGTTGACCCCCTCCTCACTAATACCTATGGTCACGCTTGGCTCTCTTATCCCTCTATTAACAATTGCCCCCCCCCCCCCCCCC
>MU089690.1:33374-77945 GCA_014858505.1 Corymbia citriodora subsp. variegata
TCCCCTCTTTTACTTTGCCTTCTGGTCACATATCGCGATAGACGATCTCAATCTAGGTCATCCATAATTTTATTGCAGCTCGCAACCTTTTAAGGTTGTAAGATCATCTAAAGTGCGATGACTAGGATTTGATTTTGAAGCATACATAACAATTCAAACTATTCCAAGATCCTCTTCGAAGGCAAAGGATGCGAATAATAATCATTTTTTTCTTTTTTTTCTCAAATTTGTAATAAAAATTCGTTTGGTAACGCAATTTCATGTTTTTTTAATTTCTTAAACAAATTTTTAGCCTAGAGAAATGAGAAGTAGAAATTTTCTACTTTTCTATTTCTTAAATAAAAATAAGAAATAAAAACTCTTTTTATCACACACCTTCACTTTTACCTGAATCATTGGCCATTCAAAAAGAAAATATTTAAGAAGGTCTATCAAACATTATGTTCTTACGTATTTTTATTCAAAAACTAAACTAGTCAGGAATTGTTAAAAAGAATAACATGATTATGAGAAGATAACAACCGCCGAGGGACCCGTCTGCACCTGCATCTATTGTGTCCTACACTCAACGTGACAAACGGGGTCAAAAGCAGATGGTGGGGGGACGGCGATCGCGATGAGCACTCCAGGTCGTGAAAGGAATCGTAAATTAGTGAAAAGTAAACTCGGTTTCTTTTTCTTTTTGACTTTTTGGGCCCCCGGCCTTCTATTTTTGTACTATGAACAGACCAAGACCACCCCAAAACTGACTTCTCTCTCTTCTTCCGTCAGCGTCCTAGCCCGCTTCGTACGCTCGAAATTAGTCTCTCTTTCAGAAGAAAAGTTCTTAATTTTTTAAAATCCATGAATGATAGAAGTCGAGCATCACATCGAAACTAGCTGGAACAAGGTTTCTTCTCCGACGCATGCGTACAAACAAAGAATGAATAAAAAAGGTAGGGTTAGAAAGAGGCTTAGCTAACAGAGATGCTGGCAACGTGTAAATCATATCAAGTCAAGACCAATCAATATTTAATCAGATTGAGATCTTTTATTATTGATAAAAAGAAGATGTCTCATTGGTTAGCAAGTTGTCACAGGCGTGTAAATAAAAAGTACTAACCAATGCATGAAAAATCACATGACACCTAACAAGTCATCAATGTTGCTGTTACGCAACTTGGGTCAAGGCCATGAAAAATGGGAGTTTCACACATGATACACCTATAGGATTTAAAAGAAAATAACTTAAAAGGTAGACTTGTGTACTTTCTCAGAAAGACTCTCGACAAAAAAAGTTATCTAGTGAAATCTTAAGTGAGAATGCATTGAGCGTGATAAAATTAAAGATTGACTCTTTTGTATGAATTAGTCCTGATGACTATGGTTCAATTGCGATCAATGACTTTCTTCTTTATCAATCTATGTGGAAAAAAGAAAAAAAAGTAAAAAGTTGCTCAAAAAAGAAACTCCAAAAGAAAGAAAAGGTGGTTAAAGGCTTTCTTCTTGCGCAATTCTTGCTCTTACAATATTTAAAAGAAAAGAACTTAAAAGGTAGAGTTGTGCAATTTCTTAGAAAGACTCTCAACAAATGAAATTATCTAGTAAAATCTCAAGTGAGAATGCATTGAGCATGATAAAATTAAAGATTGACCCTTTTGTATGAGTTAGTCCGGATGACTATAGTTCAATTGTGGTCAATGACTTTCTTCTTTATCAATCTGTGTGGAAAAAAGAAAAAAAGTAAAAAGTTGCTCAAAAAAGAAACTCCAAAAGAAAGAAAAGGTAGTTAAAGGATTTCTTCTTGCGCAATTCTTACTCTTACAATATTTAAAAGAAAAGAACTTAAAAGGTAAACTTGTGTAATTTCTCAGAAAGACTCTCGACAAATGAAGTTATCTAGTGAAATCTCAAGTGAGAATGTATTGAGCATGATAAAATTAAAGATTAACTCTTTTGTATGAGTTAGTCCAGATGACTATGGTTCAACCGCGGTCAATGACTTTCTTCTTTATCAATCTGTGTGGAAAAAAGAAAAAAGAAAAGTAAAAAGTTGCCCAAAAAAGAAGCTCCAAAAGAAAGAAAAGGTGGATAAAGGCTTCCTTCTTGCACAATTCTTGCTCTTACAATATTTAAAAGCAAAAAACTTAAATGGTAGACTTGTGTAATTTCTTAGAAAGACTCGACAAATGAAGTTATCTAGTGAAATCTCAAGTGAGAATGCATTGAGCATGATAAAAATTTTCTAGTGAAATCTAGTAAAATCAAGTATGTACGCATAAACGGAAAAAACGGGCCATTTATTGAATTAGACGTGATTGAGGGGTTCTCTAACTTCCCCACAACCACGGAAGGTCTCAACACATGATTATGGTTTGGGTTAAATTGTGGGGGTATTTGTGAATAGCATTCTTTTAAATAATAAAAAGCAAATGAGTTGGGATTATCATATCAAAACTTTGCCGATCAAAATAAACTTTCAACCTATATAATATTTCTGAATAGCGGATCGTGCAGTTTGTCATGATTCTCACATTGAAAAGCAACCTACTGTTTTTACTCAGAGACACCATTTGGGGCATCATTTGGTAGTTAGTCTTTCTTTTTTTTTGTTATAAATTGAGAGGACCATGTGGTAGGTTTTGGAATGAGTACTAAGAACAAATCCTAATTAGCTAACAGTCTATTGATGCAATCAAAAGAGGCTCTCTTCATTATGGAGAAGCTCATCTTTTTAGCATTTCTTGATGTATTGTTAGCTTCCCTATTGATGTTTCGGCCCACCATTTGCTCCAGCAACTTCACTGATCAAGATGCTCTCCTCCACTTCAAATTGGTGATTGAAGTCGATCCAACAAACACCATCAAAGGCAGCAATTGGACTGTGGAAGCAAATTTCTGTGAATGGATCAGTGTCATTTGCAGCAACCGCAGGCAGAGAGTCACGGCTTTAGACCTCTCGCACATTGGTCTCCAAGGAAGACTCTCCCTTCCTCGGCAATCTTTCTTTCTTGGCTTCTCTTGATCTCCGCAACAACAGTTTTAATGGCACGATTCCGATAGAAATTGGTCGTTTACGCCACCTGAAAGAACTCATACTCGAATTTAACCAGTTCGAAGGAAGCATTCCTCCTATCTTAGCCCAGTGCCAAAACCTCGAAGCCATGTCACTTGCGATGAACAGGCTGACGGGTGGCATACCAGGAGAATTCGGCGCCTTCCCTAAGTTGCAACAGCTAGACCTTAGCTCAAATGACTTTAGGGGTCGAATTCCAAGCTCCCTGGGCAACATATCCACATTGCAGGTCATTATATTGGGCAACGCCACTCTCACAGGTTCGATTCCTTCAGCACTTTTCAATAGGTCGCTCACGTGGGTCAATTTGACGGAAAATTATCTCTCTGGAAGTCTTCCCTCCGATCTTTGCTACCGCTGGCCTAACATTCAGATGCTTTCATTGCTTGATAATCAATTCAGTGGCCTGCTACCTGAGACGCTAACCCAATGCAAAGAGCTTATCATATTGTGGTTGTCATACAATCGTTTTCAGGGAAGCATTCCTCAAGATATAGGCAGCTTACAAAAGTTGCAAAAGCTCTACATTGGTGCTAATAATTTAACCGGCACAATTCCTCAAACCATCAGTAACATGTCGAGCTTGCACAAGCTGGACATAGGAGGTAACCACATCGAAGGGGAGATTCCGAGTGAGATTGGCAATTTAGTCAATCTGCAACGAATGGGCCTTGAGGGTAATTTGCTAATTGGCGAAGTGCCTCAAGAGGTTTTTAATATTTCTTCGCTCGAAGCGCTTATTTTGACGGACAACTCCCTCTCTGGAAGCCTTCCCTTAGGTAGAGATCTAAGCCTTCCGAATTTAGGAGCACTCTTGCTATCACACAATGGCTTTAGCGGCAACATCCCGCAGTCTTTCTCGAATTTTTCAGACCTATTCAGTTTCGATGCTGGGGAAAATCAACTCAGCGGACCCATACCCACAAGTTTGGGGAATTTGAAGAACCTCGAATATTTTGTAATCTCGTCGAATCAGCTGACAGGAGACACTTACGGTTCGGAGCTCAGCTTTCTCTCTCATTTGTCTAATTGTCCATCGCTGCACTTCTTGTCTTTAGAAGGAAACCCGCTTCGTGGCTCCATACCGGAATCTATCAAAAACTTCTCAAATTCCCTGCAAATTCTGTACGCTCCCAATTGTCAAATCAGAGGTCACATTCCCAACCAAATGGGTTTCTTAAAGAGCTTGACTTTCCTACAGTTGAGCGATAATGATCTAGACGGCAACATCCCATCATCAATTGGAGGGTTAGAAAGCCTGCAAA
The DNA here is from genome assembly GCA_014858505.1 of Corymbia citriodora subsp. variegata. Classification (NCBI taxonomy): domain Eukaryota; kingdom Viridiplantae; phylum Streptophyta; class Magnoliopsida; order Myrtales; family Myrtaceae; genus Corymbia; species Corymbia citriodora. The sequence continues at coordinate 37,695 of MU089690.1, forward strand.
GGCTGTATCTTGATAACAACCATCTCGAAGGACCGATCCCTGATGAGATATGCAACTTGACAGGTTTAGGAGAGCTGTTCCTCCACCAAAATAGGCTATCGGGGTCGATCCCGAATTGCATTGAAAGCCTGAGCAGCCTTCAAAAGTTTTTCATGAGTTCGAATAACATGACATCGGCTATACCAATTAGTCTGTGGAGCCTTCAAGATCTCATCTTCCTCAATCTGTCACTCAATTCTTTCAATGCAGGACTACCGCTTGAAATAGGAAAAATGAGAGCTTTGGAGAACATTGATCTTTCTTGGAACGAACTTACCGGCGCCATAACAAGTTCTATCCTGGAGTTGGAGAGCCTTACTTCTCTCAACTTGTCAAGGAACTCATTTCAAGGACCGATACCGCAATCGATCGGCAACCTCAAAGGTTTGGACTTCCTTGATCTCTCTTACAATGATTTATCAGGCATGATACCTAAGTCTATGGAAGGACTTACACATCTACAAAATTTGAACTTGTCCTTTAATAAACTATCAGGAGAGATTCCTAATGGCGGGCCTTTTCGAAATTTCTCAGCTCTCTCTTTCATTGAAAATGAAGCACTTTGTGGAAATGCAAATTTTCAAGTCCCACGTTGTAGAGTAAATGGAAAGAAATCATCAAGCGACAAGCAGCTCCATTTACTGTACATCATGGTGCCAATTGTATCAGCCACACTTTTAGTCTCTGTCATTTGCTTGCTTAGAAAGCATGGGAAAATTGGTAAAAATGATCTAGTTTCGGTGGAGAACCCACCTAGAATTGACCACCCCATGATATCATATCGGGAGCTTTGCTTGGCTACTAACAACTTTGCTGAAAGCAATTTGCTTGGAGTAGGAAGCTCTAGCTCTGTATACAAAGGGACTCTAACCAATGAGACAGACGTCGCAATCAAAGTATTGAATCTTCATATTGAAAGCGCCCTAAAAAGTTTTGACAAAGAATGCGAGGTTTTTCGCAAGATCCGGCATCGAAATCTCGTTAAGGTGATCAGCTCCTGCACGAATGCTGATTTGAGAGCTCTCGTGCTGCAATACATGCCCAATGGGAGCTTGGAGAAGTGGCTGTACTCCAACAACTACAACTTGGGTATCTGTCAACGAGTGAAGATAATGGTTGATGTTGCAACGGCACTCGATTATCTCCACCATGGCCAAGAGGAACCCATCATGCATTGCAATTTGAAGCCTAGCAATGTTCTTCTAAATGAGGATATGGTTGCACAAGTTTGCGACTTTGGAATTGCAAAGATTTTGGCTATGAACAAGCTTGAAACACAAACCCAAACTCTTGGTACGATTGGTTACATTGCTCCAGGTACATTTGCCGAATTTTAATTAATTCAAGCCTTTGATTACCAATTTAATAGTAAAATATAATAGAGATATATTGACACTCGTATGTCTTTTGATCTTATTACTTGTGTCCCAAAAAGTAAAAGGTCAATAAAATATTCTTATTTCACAATCTATGATGCTTGCAGAGTATGGTTTGAAAGGAAAAGTCTTGACAAAAGGAGATGTTTATAGCTTTGGCATATTATTGTTGGAAGTGATTACTATAAAGAAGCCAACCGATGAAATGTTCAATGCACATATGAGCTTGACACAATGGGTAAGTGCAGCGATTCCAGACAAAGTGCTTGACATTGTGGATAGCAAACTCCTTAGCATGAATCATCAAGATTTGACACTTTCAGAACTCAAGAGCATAGTCTTATCAATCCTCGAGTTAGGACTGGAATGTTCGAAGGACTTGCTTGAGGAAAGAATGGACATGAAAACTGTCATGATTAAACTCAACAAGATCAAGTTGTCACTTCCTGGACAAGAAGTAAGGTGGAGAGCAGCATGTAGAATTTGGGCATAATATCATCTTAGTTTGTACCGTCATTTCGTTTCAATGGCTTAAGTATCTCCACTAAGGTTCCTGATCTTCTTTTGACCTTTCTAAGTCACACATGTGTCAGACTTTGGAAGGCACAACACCTGCTATGTTCTCCAAGTGGAAACATTGCCTTGAAAGTCGGTGGATTTGCACAGTTTTTTTGTTTCGATTGATCATTGGCATCTTCTTCGTCCTTTGACCAACAAATTTTCTTAGGGTTTGGTAAGGCATGCCAAGCTCGACGCCTTCAGTCCATGAGCCTTGCGTGTCAAGCTGGGCAAGGCCTGGCCTTTACGGCCTACATGCCAAGCCCAAGCCTTGCACATGTTTTGGCCAATTGCAACCCCATTTCTGTTTTGAACATTTCCTTTAGTTTCACAAAAAATACTGATAATTTATATTCATCCAACAAAATATCATTTTAATATTGAAAATTGTAAAGCGAAATCAAACTAAATGAAATTAACAGTAGCTTGGCCTTGAAAAAGAAAATACAGTTTTCATGCCCGCATTACACGCCTATACGGTCGTCTTCAATGATTAAAACAACTTTATTTAAAATTCTAAAAGAAGAAATTAAGAGATGGATGAAACTAGTTGTTGCACTATAGAAGCGTTGAAATATAATAGGCCTTTTCTTTTGTCTATTATCTCTTTCTTTGGCCTGTTTTCCATTGTTCTCTTTCAAGTCAAATTATATTAAAATATTAAAGTAATATGTAACTGAGGGCTAAATGGGAAATCAAAAAAGTGAGATAAAACTTCTTGATAGTTAATTTCCGTGAAGCAAACACCCCCCCCCCCCCCCCCAAATCGCAGCTTTTGAGGCTGAGAGAGCTGCTTCATCCTATGAAGTGAATTGAGTTCTACCAACTAACTAGAAATTATTAAAAAGGACAACTGATAAAAGAAAAGGATTGAGTGGCTATGTTCTCCAAGTAATTTAATTTCAATTGCATTGTGTGTGAATCTGCATGATAGGTCCTCATCTTCTTTTAAGCTTTTTGAATCAGAGGAAAACAATTCAGAACACGACAAGCTCTAGCAACAATGAATTTTCACCCATTGAGAGTCTAACTCAACTATGTAGTAGGGATGACTACATCGGACTGTCCGAATCGAGAATCATCGGCATCGGCCATTTGGTCTAGTTTCCAAGGGCGTCAATCAATTCCTAGTTGTGAGGGGAGAATTGGACCGGACATATCAACTATTTTTTATTTAAAAATATATATTTTTTAATTTCTTAAAAAATGAAATAAACGAATAATTATAGTATTTTTAAAATTTTTAATTTTTTTTTCCTAAGTGATCGGTTCATTGGTCCAGTCCAGTTCAATCTTCGATCACAAAAAATTGGGAACCGAGAGCTGATCACTCTTACGATGCGGTAATTTTCATTCCTTACAATATGGAGGTGAGCCCGTGCGCGCACTCACACAGAGGAAGCCACGCATCATCACCTCCACTTTCTTGCTTTGCATTTCCTCTTCCTGCCCTTCCTCGCACCACTCGATCCCTCCTCGTCCATCGACCGAATGAGAAACGACGACGACGATCGTGAGGGAATTCGCCGAGCGACGATTCCCCACCGTGCGCATTCCGGGCCCACCCACCTAAAAAACGGCCCCGATATGCTCGATCGATTTGCAGGATTAGGCGTCATGACATCCTCGCTCGCCATGCTCTCCAACTAAAATAGCCTTATTTGAAAATATTCTAATCTCCTGCAGACATGCGTAACAAGGATCGTATGGTTCGGCCAATCACTTGATGACACGTCAAAGCTTGCAGCATGAGATGTTATTGCGCACGTATCTAAACAGATATATAGTAACATGTCATATTCTAAAGATTGCGTATTTATTGAGGGATGCCTTTACTTTTTCATTTGTTCCTTTCAAATTATTATTATTATTTTTTTAGGTTTTGCAGCTCATACAATTTGACTTCAATTTAGCACGTAATACCTACAATCTTACATAACATGTAACATAGACCTATAATTTGGCATATAATTATGTAACATGGAATTCTAAAATAAAAATTATAATTTTTCAATGTAGGAAAAACACTTTCTCTGCCTCACCCTTCTTGCAAGGATTATTGCCAAATTGTGGGAGACGATGTTATATTTTATTTGCCGAAACACCTCTGTTATTTCCCACTCCTCCCCATAAATTGCAAGATTACATTACTATATCATGTCCTAATGGAGAGATAACAAAATATTACCGCCGTCCGATAGGTCGCAACCTGGACAGCTGTGGGGCCGGCAGCACGCGATGGCAGAGCTAGCCCGTCGAGGAGTGAAGGCAAGGAGGCGGCGGTCGACGACGTTGTCTCGTGGACGAGGATGGAAGACAGCGAGTCGAGAGAAATTGCCATTGCCGAGTGGGAAGCGAAGAGACACGGAGACAGAGAGAGTGACAGAGAGAGTGTGCGTGGAGAGATCGAAACGAGAATGTAAAGGAAAAATCAAGCAGATCTAGAAAATCAGAGAGAGACCCGATCGGGGGATCGGAGAAACCCGAGGATCGAACCGAGAGGGAGAGAGACGAAAGCGACAGATCTCTTGCTCTCTTAAGGGGGCAACGGCGCGGAGAGGGAGACGATAGGACAGATCGACACAGCAGAAGCGCATTCCACAGAGGAATGCTTCTTCTTAGAGAGGTCCATTCGCCGATCATCGAACCAGTAGACCGTCGGCCTCGTGGTCCGCGACCCTGCGCGGCAGCTCGATGGAGAGAGAGAGAGAGAGAGAGAGAGAGAGAGAGAGAGGGGGGATTTTAGAGAGAGAAATCGAGAGGAGGGAGAGAAGGTTGGAGGGATTTGGGTGTTGAGGAAGAGGACGAGATGAAGCGTCAGAAGGAGGGGAAAATGTGTTTTCCGTTCTTCAGAAATGGAAATTATTTTAGAAGAGAAAAAAAGGGAAAAAAGCTCCAAAAAATTCCAAATTATACTCATTATAACATATTTAACCTAAAATTTTTTACGATACCAAAAATCTCAACTGATATCTGCATGATACATTTATCCTACGTCAATATTCTGTTAGTGAGCACTGTTTAAAATTTACCTTCATTGATAGCAGAAGGCAAACTTTGTTGACAATGGCAACTTAAGTGGCTTAAGCAAAATAAAAAACAATGTCGTTTTAGTTTAAAAATCATCTTATTGAACCTTGATAGGGATTAAATAAATCACACAAGTATAAATTTGAGATTTTAATTTCATAATAAAAATTTTAAGGTAAATGTGTTACAACGTGTATAGTTTCAGATTTTTTATGTCGTGAAAATAGTTTAGAGTAAATGCGTTACAACAGACATAATTTGGGGTTTTTGATGATATTTTCTCAAAAAAAAAAAATTCATTCAAATTAAAATGAGATCTTTCTGCAATTAGTTCATAATTATTTACATATTTGAATTACAATAATGTCCAATATATTGTAACACACTATTACAATTTATCTTAATAGAAGGCTTAGATGGGAATGAAATTTTAGGCAAATTTGTAAGGTTGAATCCAATGAGTTCGCTTGTATATGGTAGACATGAATCTAATGTTTTGACTACTTCAGGCTAAGTGCATTGTGTGCATGCGTCCATAGCACGTCAATTCCACATACATGGACTGCGATAGGCCCAAGGAAAGCCCAATTAACTTCTTTTTTTCGGTAATTAATGTTGATAAACAGTGGTTTGCACTAGTGGCGCACAATTTCTGTTTGGGCTTTTAAAGGCCCGAGACATGGTGGGAATACGTTACCCGCAATGGCTTCCTTTATCTAGACTATTATAACAAAATCAACAATTTAAAATTTCTAACGACAATACAAATTCGTGGTTCCTTATGATACATTGAATATACTATTATTTCAAAATTTCCGTTTCTATGGAGCATTACTTGTAATAACACACTTTACAAACAAAGCTCAAAGATGCTTGGACATGCTTGGATGGACTTATTAGATATTGCTAGTACCGACACCTAGAGGGGGTGAATAGGTGTAAATAAAAATTTTACGCTAAATTAATAAACACAAAGTTTGGATGTAATAGGTGCAGAATTTAAGAATTAAGGTTAGTCTGGATGAGACAGACTTCTGTAATAGCAATCAAAAATAAAAAGAGTAAGGGAGAAGAAGATTGCAAACAGTTTTATAGTGGTTCGGCTTTAGTCAAGCTTACATTTACTCTCCCACACTGTCAGCCAATAGGCTGAAATCCACTATGTGATCAACAAATGATTACACATTTTTGAGTGTAAACACTTAGTGGTAGGATCTCTCACTAAGTCATTTTTCTTTGCAATTTACTCTAGATCACTCTGTTTTTGCACTTTTTGAGACAATTCAATGAAAGACAGAATCAGACTTTGCAATTGCGTATTCTTATCTATCTTCTACTGATCGTATGTCCTCCTTGTATACCCTTCAAACAAAAACTAGCCGTTGGCCATCACCATGAAGGATTATCTTCCATTTCCTTTCTTAAACAGACTTTATAAGGAAAGATTTCCTAGCCGTTAAAGACAGATTAAATTCCTTCAAATTATGGTTGCCCATATAAGCAGAATCTAGGTTTCCATAAGTGTTCCATCCTTATTTGGAAGTTGTCTTGATAATTGATTTTATCAACCTATTGATCAGCAAAACCAATATAAGTAAGTGGAATTCATAGCTGTTATGGTCCTCATCCTCGTTCTGGATCTTGAGGTTTGTTCTGGATTCTTGACAAAATGAGATGTTGTGTCTGGTTGAGACTGCTTCTGTAATTGATAGACTTTGCTGATTGTTTAAGCACACGAGTCTTCTTCCTTAGTACACATCAGAAGTATCACTCGTTTAAGAATTCAGAAAGTTTTATTAGCATCAAAACTAGGAGTTTTCTCAACATTCTCCCCTTTTTTTATGATGACAAAACTTTCCTACAGATATTTCTCCGTTCCTGTAGAAAAATGTTAGGCAAAGTAGATATGCAAGATATATGCATAGGCATAACAGAAGATATAATAAGCCATGCAAATAATAAGCACAATAATAAGCATCATCCACACCGCAAAAAATAATATATGCAAATTCTCCCCATTTTTGTCATCATCAAGAGGGTTGAAAGTCTGCAAAGGTAAAACAAACCATACCAAACACGCCAAAACCAAGTCTAAGCACAAACCAAAGATAAATCAAGGGAAATTGTTTTTGAAAATTGAATTCAAGGCTTGCAAGGAACTCGAACAAGTTGAAAATCCTCCATATTTATGATAGACTCCTCAACTTTGCTGATGCAATGAGTGAATATTGATTCCATTCTTGCCATTCTCTGCTCATTTTGATGGGTAAGTCTCTAGTTTGTTATTCAAGGAGGTTTTCAGAGCCTGAAGATCAATCTCTAGGGTGTATTGCTGAATTTTGAATTGCATAAGTAGATCAACTATCTTGGCATAGTAAGGATCAAGATCAGATTGAGCATTGGTTTCTCCAATTAACATGTTTGGTGAATCTACTTCAAAAGTTGCCTTGTCCGAATTATGCTCCCCCTGAGATGTAACTTCTACCCTTTCTTCCACAACTTGTTTTGGATGTTTTCCCTTAGCCTTTGGCGGAGACTTGCTTAGTTGATCATCAGCTTTTGATTGGTCAAGAGTTTTTTCAGTTTCTCCCCCTACGATGACATTCTTTCCACTTGTTGTTCTCCTTCCTCTTTTTCCTCTTGTTCTTCCTCTTGTTCCTCAGGATTAGCTTCAAAGTCTTCTGACTTTTCTCCTTCGTCCTCTCCTTCTGACACATCATCATCATCTACATCCTCGAGTTGTTTTTCTTCCCCTACCTTGTCACCCACTTCTTCTGCTTCTTTCTGTGTCTCCTCTCCTTCTTCTTTTTCCTTATTGGCTTCTAAGTCTTTAGGAAGAGTAGACGCATTTTGCATTGTAGAGGCGATGATATCAGAGAGAGTTGCATCCTCATCTTCATCCTGCAGAAGAATTGTTTGCCTTCTCTTCTTGGTTTTTGGAGAAGAAACAACTTCTTTTCCTTTCCTCTTTTTCCTAGTGGTGATTGTTGCTGATTTGGGTGTCTCCTTCTTCTTGCTTCTCGAAACTTCAACCGCATCTTTCAGACGCATCTTAGCTATCATCTTCTCTCCAATGGGCATTATGGATAGAGTTCTAGTGCATAACTTAGAGGGTAATTGAATTTTAAAATGTTGAAATATTCTTGTCACAGGAGCTCCATATGGTAATTGCCCCTTCTCTTTCAGAATAGTTATATACATATGCAACATCAAAGTATGAGAGAGAGTGAACATGATACCATTTTCAATAGCCCACGTCATTTTGGCTTCAAATTTTGCCATATCAATCTTTGAGGATGCTTTTGGCATAATGCAGTTGATCACAATCTTATGTAGAATGAACTGGTAGAGGTTAGGCTAGAGTAGGTGATGTTAGCCTTCAGGATATTTCCTATGGTGAGATACTTACAGGCTATTTCATATTACACTTCAATTGGCCTAAAGTATCCCCTTTTTCTCTTTCATGATATCAGTCAGAACATCCACATCAATGTCATAAACATCATCGTAAACATTGAACTACATTTTGCTAGGAGATAAGAAGGATAAATTCGAATAAATGTAGACAGTGAGTTCGGGATAGACCTCAGAAGTCTGCATGCAGAAATCATCCATCTATAATTTTTTGAACTTCTTCCTTATCTTTACTCCTATAGCATCTAGAAATTCAAAATGTATAGTTCGGTGATTCATTATACCTCTGTTCAACAAAAAAGCATAGCAATCTTTCTATTCTTTTGACTGAAATAGCTTTCCTTTTGGCTTGTCAACTACAACAACCACTCCCATTTTCATTTGAAAATTTTTGAACAATCTCTCATCATTGTCTTCTCTTTTTCCTTCCCATTGTCGTGACCTATTTTTTCCGTCCCGAAAGGGAAAGAAATATCTAAATAAATAGGTTTAGGGGTATTGTCCAAAATGTAGGTTCAAGACCCTCATTAAACATAGGCTCTCCCAAACTCATATCCCACGTGACATTGGGTGTTCATGAAAATCTTCAAATATGGAGTCGCCACTAGCCTATTGGGGTCGGCTAGAAACCAAGCGAGACATGGGAACGTGTCTTACTTTCTACGCAATCAAAGAGTCTAGGGCCAGGGACTTGATTACACTAATTAGCCAATTAGTACCATTTCGGTATCTAATCTTTGTTCATTTCAAAAATATTTTCTTTTTCAGGTAGTTGGGATTGATTTTAAACTTAACTACTAATATGTGAAGTGATCATGCGGGGGCGCAATCATCAAAATCACAATCAGCAATTAAAGAAAACATAAAATAAATTGCAAGGGAAAATAAACACCCCGCATTAAAAGATAAATAAATAGCAATCCTAATTAAAGTATGGGGGAAACCATAATCATCAGATCCTAAGCGTGCATTCAAGGGCAATTTTATTCAAGGATAATTAAAACCCTAAAGTGAAGCCGTAAGAGCTTGTTTAATTTTAAACACAATCTTAGACTGATGACTTTCCGACACTTTTTTTTAAGAGAAAATTGGTCCAAGAATCATTTTAGAGCTTTTTAGGGAACTCTGAAACAAACTTGGAATTTTTGGGATTTTTGCAATTTTTTTCTTTTTTGGAATTTCCAATATTTTAATATTTCCGATTTAAAAAAAAATATTTTTTTCCGAAAATTTTATAAATTTTCAGGTTTCTGAATTTTTCATGAAATTTCTGGAATTTCGAATTTTTTATGATTTTTTAATATTTTTAATAGTTTTTATTATTTTCTGAAATTTTGAATTTTTGAATAAAAATAATTCGGACCGAGTCAGGAAACTCGGCCCTACTAAATCTACTTGGACCCTGTTGGTCCCGGTCGGACTACAAAAGGTTGGGCCGGCCCTAAGCCCACTAAAAAAAAAAACAAAAAGGGCCCACACGAATTTCTTAAAAAAACCAAATTTTGATTTCTAATTTTTCTAGCCCAACTAAGAAAACCGGCCCATGACCAAGTCAACCCAACCGAAGTAGGCCTGTGGCGAAGTCCGTCCTCTTCCCCTATTTTTTTTTTTTGGCCCTTTTTTTGTTTTTTCCCTTTTTTGTTTTTTTCTTTAATCTTTTTTTATTCTTGATCTTCTTCATGTATGTGTGTTTCCCATGCACGCCCAACCGAAGCTCCGGCAGCTTCTTCGCTGGCCCGCCTCCGTGCGCGACAAGCCTGTGCTAGCTTTTAGAGGGGCACCAGGTCATCGTCCGGCGTCGATCGTTCCATCCGACAGACGCCGGATGCCGCCGACCATGAACGCCCTCCGTTGCCAGAACCGAGGACATTCCCACCCGACTCGACGCAGGCCACTCATGAAAAATCGTCATAACATGAAGAAAAACATAACAGCAAAGGAAGATTCACAATATACTAACAAACATCCACGAACTAAGCTACCGAACATGGATCCGGCAAGAAAAAAAATCTGGGCTTCATTTAGGCATTTTAACAAACAGGGAGTGTGTGTTGTCGAAACGAAGGATTTTTGGCTTGAACAGGAATCGCCTCAGGTCCAAGCTTCTAAAAGATCATTCCAGTACACATAGGGACATAAACGGAGGCATGGCAGGGGCCGGAGCTCGCCCGAACTGGTCGGCGCGAGCTCCGGCCCGACGCTTGCGGAAATAGCACAAAAAATGCCCCTAGACCTACCTAGTTCGGGCGAGGCTTCACGGAGGACGGCGGTTGATGAACGGACTCCGGCGGCATTCAAATGCTCTTCTGGGTTTGCTCTCTCACCTCTGACTTCACCTTGCCTCCTCGCTCCGGTTGCGACTAAACACCGGCTGGCTTCAAGGACAAAGAGCGGAAGCACGGCAACGGGACGTGGACCTTGGCTCAGGCGTGGCTGCCGGCAGTCTCTCACTCTCTCCCTCTGCTCTCTCATTCTCAGTCTCTCGGTCTCCCTTGGTCGCTCCGCTCTCTCTCTCGGTTCTGCCTTTTTTCTCTCTGGTTTTTTTTCTGTCCTTTTTTTGTCTCAGTTTTCTCTCGACTGAGCTCCACCGAAGACCTCTCCCTGCTGCTCTCTCTTTCTCCGCCCCGCTGCTCTCTCTTTCCCTTTTCTGCTTTCGCCTTCTGCCGACTTTTGCCGTCTGACCTACCGACCTAAACACTGCCATCTCCCTGCACCTCCTCTTCTGCCCATGCTGCAATTCGCTTCGGTTTTCTGCTCCTGCAGGTTGCTCTTCCCGCGCGGGGGGAAGAAGAAAGATGGAGGGGCCGGGCTGGGGTAGGAATGAAGGAAACGTGGGTTGAGCCCACGCGGGGGAAGGAAAGATAGAAGGGGAAGGGGGGTCGGGTGGGGCCAGCCCCGGCCCGGACCCCTTTTCTCTTTTCTTTTTCTTTTTTTTTGAAATTCGAATTTTTTTTGAAATTTTTTTTATATCAATTGAGTGATGCAAATGCTCCTAATGTCTATATGCAATGCAATTTTAATGAATTTTTTTTGTTAAGGGATTAGAAATTAATCTCTAATTTTTCTATGCAATTAATAAATACCAAAACAAATTGCCAAAATTTAAGTGTCAACACCCATAAACTCTCAACACCACTTTTAGGGTCAGGCGTCTAGTCTATCTGTTCTACAACATCATTTTATTTCGACTTGCCCCAGTTGGGTTTCTAATAGCCAACACAACCTCCATCAACTTCACCTCATTTCCATATCCATGATCTTTCAAATATTCAATAAAAAAATCATTTGGCGCACCTCCCTTCTTCAGAAAATCATAACGCCGAAATACTTTCTCTTGTCCCCTACTTGAATAGGAGTAACAACAGCTAAAGACATACCTTTGGCAATCCCTTCAGATTCAGATTGTTGTGCAAAATTCCTAGGAGACTCTTCTTAAGATGATTTAGTTAAATCGAAATGAGTCTGTCCTCCTTCAATAGACTTGGGTCCAAACGTGATGTCTAATTTCTATATGTTTTGCTCTTGAATGAAGGATAGGGTTCCTTGTAAGATTTATAGCACTTGTGTTGTCACATCATATTTTAGTGCAAGCTTCTTCCTTACCATTATCTCTTAACTGTTGTCCTATCCATAGAACCTGTGAACAGCAACTACCAAGAGAAATATATTTTGCTTCTATAGTGGAGAGTGCTACAGTGTTCTGCTTCTTGGAAAACCAGGAAACTAGCATCTGTCCCAGAAGTTGACAGACTCCAAACGTACTCTTCCTATCTACTCTGCATCTAGCTAAGTTAGCATTTGAGTATCCAATAAGTGTAAAATTTATTCCCTTGGGATATCACAGACCTAGCTTTGGATTAGTAGCAATATACTTAATAATTCATTTCACAGTAGTAAGATGAGATTCTCTGGGGTCAGCCTGAAATCTAGCACACATTCATACACTGAATAGAATATCAGGTCTAGAAGCAGTAAGGTAAAGTAGAGAACTGATCATGCTTCTATAAGTCTTCTGGTCCATTTTCTTTCCTCCTTCATCCTTGTCCAGTTTAGTAGAGCTAGACATTGGAGTTTCAGTCTTCTTGCAATTTTCCATTCCAAACTTTTTGATCAAATCCCTTGCGTATTTTTCTTGGAAAATAAATGTTCCTTCTTTCGTTTGTTTGACTTAAAGACCTAAGAAGAATGTTAGTTCTCCCATCTTGCTCATCTCGAATTCTTCCCGCATGGACTTAGAAAATTTCTTGCACAAAAATTCATTAGAAGAACCGAAAATAATGTCATCGACATAAACTTGGACAAGTAGAACATCCTTACCTTCTTTTTTAATAAAAAGAGTAGTGTCAACCATACCTTTTTTAAAACTGTTGCTCATCAGGAACTTACTGAGTCTTTCATACTAGGCGCGAGGTGTTTGTTTTAATCCGTATAATGCCTTCTTTAGTTTGTATACACGATCCATCTTTTTTGGTTCTTCAAAACCTAGGGGTTGTTTGACATAGACTTCTTCTTGTATGAGACTGTTTAAAAATGCACTTTTGACATCCATCTGAAACAACTTGAATTGTGACAACATGCATAAGCAAACAAAAGTCTTATGGCTTCCAATCTAGCCATAGGTGCATAGGTCTCATCATAATCCATTCCCTCTGCTTGGGAGTATCCTTTAGCTACAAGCCTTGCTTTGTTTCTGGTTACCCTTCCTTGGTCATTTACTTTGTTTCAAATACCCACTCTGTTCCAATGACAATTCTTTCTTTTGGTCTAGTTACTAGTTCCCATACATCATTGTTTTTGAACTGCTGAAGCTCTTCTTGCATTGCTTCAATCCAGCTTTCATTTGCAAGAGTTTCGTCTACTCCTTTTGGCTCGATCTCAGAAATAAGTGCTAGTACATTTGTTTCTTTCTTATTCCTTGATCTAGTTCGTATTCCTTCGTCGATGTTGCCAATTATCAAATTGTGAGGATGACTAGATTTTTGCTTCCAGTTCTTGCTGTATTTTTCACTTCCTTCATAACCTTCAGATATCTTAATTGAGTCCTTTTGAGTCGAAATTTGTTCCTGTTGATCTTCTGTGACTTCTTTTTGAACTGGATCAAATTGTCTGCTATATATAGACTTTTCAAGATCTATAGCAGGTTCTGGGTCTTTGAATGAAGTTTGATTCTATTGAGTCTGATCTCGTTCTAGAAATCTTACATTCATAGATTCTTCCACAGTTTGAGTATTCTTGTTGAATACTCTATATGCCTTGCTTGTGATAGAGTATCCCAGAAATATTCCTTCGTCTGATCTTTCTTCGAACTTACCCGGATGATCATTTGCGTTTTCAGAATAAAACGTTTACAACCAAATATATGAAAATAAGAGACAATTGGCTTTCTTCCTTTATAAATTTCATAAGAAGTTTTTTCAAGAATAGGTCTCAGAAACACTTTGTTAATAATATAGCAAGCAGTAGAAATTGATTTTACTCAAAAACGAGTTGCTACCTTGCTTTCAATTAGCAGAGTTCTAGCCATTTCCTATAAAGATCTATTTTTCCTTTCTACAACACCATTTTGTTCTGGAGTGTAGGGTGAAAAGAAAATATGTTGAAAACCATTTTTGTCACAAAAGTCTACAAAATCTTGATTTTCAAACTCTCTTCCATGATCAGTTTTAATGCTTGTAATAGTATAACCCTTCTTGTTCTAAACTCTTTTTGCAAATTTTGAAAAATACGAGAAAGTTTCCCTTTATTAGCAAGGAAGAACGCCTAGGTCAATCGAGAATAATCTTCTACAATAACCAGACAATATTTCTTACCTCCTATGCTTTGAGTCCTTGTTGGTCCCAAGAGGTCCATATGTAGAAGTTGCAAAACACGATTTGTAGAAACATGTTTTACTGGTTTAAAAGAGTTTCATACTAGTTTCCCTAAGGTGCATGTTGAACATAGTTCAGACTTCTTGTAGCTCAAAATAAGAAGTCCACGAACGAGCTTCTTGGTGGACAATTTTGACATTTGTTTCATATTGACATGGCCTAGGTTGCGATGCCATAGATTTGCTTCATCTTGCATTGAAATAAGACACTTAGCAGTTTCTGAATTTATGTCCAGAAGATATATATTTCCATGCCTTTTGACCAATAAATGACTGAGAAGAATCTTCACTAGTTCCAAAACATATATTCTCCTTGAAGTTTATTTTGAATCCAACATCACATAATTGGCTTATGCTCAGTAGATTGTAATTAAGTCCTTTGACTAATGAGATGTTACTGATAGCAAGGCTTCCAATATGTACTATTCCAAGTCCTTTATCTTTCCTTTGCTATTGCCTGCAAAAGAGACAGTTCCTCCTTTTACCTTCTCTAATCTTATGAAGGTACTTGAATCTCTTGTCACATGTCTCAAACATCCACTGTCTAAGTACCATTTTCTTTTGCTTCTAACACTAGCCAGCATTCAAAAAACATTCTCAAGCTTTCTTTGGTACCCAGACTTTCTTGGGTCCATGAGAGTTAGTATAAGCTTTGTTTATCCAATTCCTCTTAACAGGTCTCCAGACTTTTGGGCAATTATTCTTGAAATGTTTTGATTCTCCACAATTTGAACATTTGAGATTGCTTCGACTAACAGGTTTTACAAAATTATTTTGGAAATGATTTTTGTAAGCTTGTCGATGAGGTCTGTGTTTGAGTCTCTTCATAATCTTTGGAAAATTTATCAAGGACTCACTTTCCTTATTATATCCAAGTCCAGACTTGTTGTAATAGGGAATTTGAATAGAAAGTATATGTTGTAAAGTTCTTGAGCCATTTGAAAATTTTGTAGTAATATCCAAAAGTTCCTTTTTAAAAGATTCATTTTCTTTCAAAAGAGAATCTCGATTTTCCTTTGTTTCCAAAAATTCTTTTTGCAAACTTTCAAACTTTTCTTTTTTAGTTCAGAGATCCTTTTAAGAATGGATTTTAGATTTAAACAAAGCTCATTAATATAATTATAAACTTTACTAGGTATTTCAGAATGACTTACCTCGACTTCCTTGTCTGAATCTTAATCCAATTCTGAGTCTATTCTAGAATTTGAGTCTGAGTTTGAGTGTACCATTAGACACATATTACCATATTCATCTTCACTTTCCTTGCACTCTATGTCACTCCATGTTTCAGCTTTCAAGGCCTTTTTGTTTTTCTCATACTTGCCTTTCTTCTTTTTTAGTAGAGGGCAATTTGGTTTTATATGTCCATTTTTCTTGCATTCAAAGCAGATCATATCTTTGGTTGAGTCTTCTTCGTCCATAGTTCTTTTTTGTCCAATTTGTCTGGATTGCTTCTTGCCATTGAACTTCTTCCCTTTCTTGTTTAATTTTCTAACTTTCTTGATCAATAGGGCGAGTTCCTCATCATCCATTTCATCTTCTAAATATGTGTCATTAGAATCAATGTTAGATTTAAGAGCAATTGATTTCTTACCCCTTGTTTCAACTTCATCATTTAGTTGTTTTGCCTCATAAGATTGTAAGGTTCCAATGAGTTCATCAATAGATAATGGTGAGATCCTTAGTATTTTCCGGATAGAAGTCTTGATGTTATTCCAATCCTTTGATAAACCTCTTAGAAGCTTGTTTACTTTCATCGGTCCTAAGATTGGTTGTCCTTGATATGCAAGCCCATTTACTATTTCAGTAAATCTACTAAACATATCTCCGATAGACTCCCGGTTTCATTTTGAATGATTCATATTGCCTGAGCAGAATGTTGACTTTGGTTTCCTTCACTCGATCTGTTCTTTCATAGGTAATGTGTAGCCTATCCCAAACTTCTTTTACTATTTCACAAGATGAAATTCGGTTATATTCATTTGGTGATAAAGCACAATATAGAGAATAAATTGCTTTTGCATCTAATGCTTCTCATTTTGTCAGCTCTTCTTTTGAGAGAGTAGTGGAAGGTTTTGTAGATTTTCCATCATCCTTCTTCATGGCCTTTCTAGATTCAGTGTTTGGTTCAATTCCTTTCTCAACAACGTCCCATTCTTGAGGATCCTTTGATCTGAGAAAAGCTTTCATCTTGTTTTTCCATTTGTTGTATTCTTTTCCATCAAAGTGTGGTGATCGAGTATTACTTTGACCTTCAATCAAACCTAATGCAAGAATACTAGCCATAGAAGATCTTTAACTTTGAAGTAAAAACACTTCAAGATACTGAGCACGAGGCTCTGATACCAATTGATATTGCTAATACCGACACCTAGAGGGGGGGTGAATAGGTGTAAATAAAATTTTTGTGCTAAATCAATAAACACAAAGTTTGGATGTAATATGTGCAGAATTTAAGAATTAAGGTTAGTCTAGATGAGATAGACTTCTATTATAGCAATCAAAAAAAAAAAGAGTAAGGGAGAAGAAGATTGCAAATAGTTTTATAGTGGTTCAACTTTAGTCAAGCCTACGTCCACTCTCCACACTGTCAGCCAATAGGCTGAAATCCACTATGTGATCAACAAATGAATACACGTTCTTGAGTGCAAACATTTAGTGGTAGGATCTCTCACTAAGTCACTCTTCTTTGCAATTCACTCTAGATCACTCTGTTTTTGCACTTTTTGAGACGATTCAATGAAAGACAGAATCAGACTTTGCAATTGCGTATTCTTATCTATCTTCTACTGACCGTATATCCTCCTTATATACCCTTCAAACCAAAACTAGCCGTTGGCCATCACCATGAAGAATTATCTTCCATTTTCTTTCTTGGACAGACTTCATAAAGAAAGATTTCCTAACCATTGAAGGCATATTGAATTCCTTCAGATTTTGGTCGCCCATATAAGCAAAATCTAGGTTTCCATAAGTGTTCCATCCTCATTTGGAAGTTGTCTTGATAATTGATTTTATCAATCGATTGATCAGCAAAACCAATATAAGTAAGTGGAATTCGTAGCCGTTATGGTCCTCATCCTCGTTCTGGATCTTGAGGTTCGTTCTGGATTCTTGATAGAATGAGATGCTATGTTTGGTTGAGACTGCTTCTCTAATTGATAGACTTTGCTGATTGTTTAAGCACACGATTCTTCTTCCTTAGTTCACATTAGAAGTATCACTCGCTTAAGACTTCAGAAAGTTTTGTTAGCATCAAAACTAGGAGTTTTCTCGACATTATTAAAAGTATTCATGACTTTGTCTTTAAAATGAAAAACTATTCTCTTTCAAAAGTTTACTAGAAAGATTTTAGACAACTCTAAGTAGATTTTAATGCCAATATGTGTAACTCAAAATCGTTAAGGTGGATAACATTAATAAAAGGTCAAATATAAATAATTACAAGTAAACCTAGTTTTATCAAGTGAGAGTAATACATCACGCATTGTATATAAATTTTAAAATATATTGAACCGTGTAGAAAATAATTTTGAGAGTTGAAAAATTGCGGAATGATTCTTATGGTCGAATTTCTTCCAATTCATCAAAACGTTGTCTTATTCCTACATTAGAGCATTAGTCGAAGGTCCATTGTAACCTCATAGAGAAAATAGATGAGTATGTGCAAACTCTAAAGAACGGGCCATCCACAGAACTGGAGGTGATTTAGGGGGTTCTCCAGGGAAGGTGTCACGCCCCGAACCTCGAGCACGTGACAACCCCTTCTCTTGGTCGATTGAAAGCGACGTCCCAAGACCCGTCCACGACCATTCATTTTATCTTTCATTAAGCGCAAGCGGAAGACGAACCATCCCCAGACAAACAAACAATTAAACAGGGATAGAGGGATGAACAACCAGAACAACAGCAACTACTCATTTATTCAAATTACTGGATTAACCAACAGAGGATCGTTTCCGAATTACAAACCCGACAAAAAGGGCCAATCCATCCTCTAAGCGAAACCAAAATAACTAGGCTAATCCAACAGTACACAAAGAACCCTCGGGTTCAACACCATAGTCACTCGGACCCATCGGACTTAAGCTCCGTCGAGTCGATCACTGGAGAAGCGGGGGCAGGATTCTCCACTGCAGGTACGCCATTCTAAGGACCTGAAAATGTTTAACCACGACGGGTTGAGATAAAATCTCAGCGAGTTCTTCCCCCTAAGCCCCGGTTAGTACGCCAACTCAACCCGGGGTATCTCTTCAGAACCACCCCTCACTCAACCCAACAACCCACAACCAGCAAACAGCAGGCCAGATAACAGACAGGGCAACCAACATAGCAATATTCGATTCCCATGCAACCTTACCCGGTATGCCATACCCTGCACGTTCAATCTCATACAATGCAAGCAAGGAACATGGCCGTTAGATGACACAATTCATCAATCACATGCGAGTCGCGCCACAAGCAATCTCACCTGGCCATTGCCACTCCCTACACGACTGTCAACTCACGCGTGCATACCACAAATCATCACGACATTAAGAGCATGCGAATAATCAGAGCATCTCACACAACTTTCTCATGTCTCCCATTCCCTATGGAGCATAGGGCCCGCTCACTGCCGCAGCCCCGCAACTGACCACTGTCAGGCAACCGACCAAAGTCAAGACGACCAAAAGGCCACGGCACAACCCCATAAGGATTGGCAGTCTACTGGCCACGCCGGGCTCTCCTTTTAATGTGATCATGCAACACATCATCAAACAATCCATTTATATCTTTGCTCTGTCGTGAATGCAACATCGCTCATGCTCATGCGACATGTCATTTCAAATAACCCACGTAATATGTCATGCGATCTCACTTGACAATTCCAAAATCCAAATCCAACCAACACTCGATCACGCATTTCATCATCAATCATGAGTATAATTAACAATCGGCACTTCAATTAATCATAACAATCAATAGCACATCAAATTCAGACAATCATGAACAGTGCTGGTGAACAGTAATTATGAACAGTGATTTTTTCGAAATTCAATTAATTAAAACATTTAATCCAAAAATTAAACAAAACATTAATTAAAACAATTAATCAACCAATTTAAGCAAATCATGCTTAATTAAACACATAAACACAATTAATCCCAAATTAAGCACAATTAAGCTAAATAAGCAAAATTAAACTAATCTAATCTTAATCATCTATCTAACCACCTATCTTAGGGCTAATACAACTTAATTAAACCCCTTAAACCAAGATTAACACTAACTAACCAACCCTAAGCAAGTTTAGGCACTAAATAGGGATTAGGAGCTAAACTCACTCGTTAAGCGGGTCGGTGACACGGATGCGGTGGCGGCGATGAACCCGACACCCGGGGACCTCTACCACGGTGATCCAAGGCAGTCCCGGGGCTGAGAACAGCAGCAACAAACTCGGAATCCCTCTGCAACCTCTGAAAAACTGACTGCACAAGAGGAAAGTGGCTGATCGGAGTTGAACGGGCTGTCCGGAGCTCTGGTGAGTGGCGGGCCAGCGACCAACAGCACCTGGGGGTTGAGGGGGAACCACTTGTGGCTGGTATGGTGGTGGTTTGGCTGGAAATGGAGAGAAACAGAAGAAAATGCGGAACAAAGTTGCTGCAGGCGGAATAGTGACGGTCCGGCGACAGTCGGCTTTTGGCCGGAATACGGGACGATCGGCAGCTCTTTCCAGCAATCGGCCAACGCTATCTAAACGAAAATTATCTTTTGAATACAACGGCGGGTGGCACGAGACGAGATTCCAATGGGAAGGCAATGAACCACTCAGATTTCGGTGAAAGGTCAAACTGAAAAACAGAAGGAAGGAAGGAAAACCATGGGAAAGAGGTGTGCGGTTTTTGGAGAAGATGAAGAGGAGAGAGAGAGTGAAGTGAAGGCTAACGGATAAGCCTTATCAAGGCCATCAATGCTTGCCCCACTTGCCAAACAATGACCTCATCTTCTCTCTCTTCCTTTTGACTTTTCTTCAAAATATCCAAGGGCATTTTGGTCATTTCCACCTTGCACATTTCCCAATCTGTCCTTGGGCTGAAAATGGAAGGGCGGGCCTAGGAAATAGGCCGGAAAAATGAATAGGAATGGGTTCGGGAATTTATTGGGCTTGAATCGGCTCGGTTTTAGACAATGGGCTCGGAAGGGTAAAGGGTCGGTTTGGCCCAACGGGCTCACTTGCTTGTCTCGGGCCTTCCATGGTGGCTATCCCACCTTGGGCGTGCGGCCCACACTGTTCTTGCCCCGCTCACATCCTCGTAGGCTCATTTCCTCGGTCCGAAAATCCCTTTTTCCAAATACTCGGCTCATCTGACACTATCGGTTATCGAAGAAGCATCGTCCAAATGTCCGTCTCGGATGTTCCTGAAAATTCAAAGTCCAATACTAGATTCTCATGCCATGTCAATTTTGCCCGACTGCCATTTTAGTACTACTTAGACTGACAGGCGGCTTCGAGGATTCACGCGTAATCGACTCGTGCCAATTCACATTCAAGACTTCTCAACACATGGACGTCCTTGACTACATGAAATTGTGAAGGATCAATTCTTATTTCTAAATACACGATTATCAAGAATCGACATAGGGCCATTCGCGGATTTGATAACAGTAGACGGAATCACCCATTGTCCCATTATTTATGTCCGCAAATCAACTTCTATTCGTCCCTGAAATCGGCCTGCATATCTACAGGATCGTCCTTACACAAGTCTCACGGTCGAGTCGTTTTCCCAGGTCAAGTTCTTTAGCCGCACGAGTTCTGTCCTCATTAGCCTTTTCCCTCAAGGTCAGTATCTCAGGAGTAATCAATTCTGAGTGAGATCAACCAACAATGCATTGACGAAATTAACGCTCGTTCCTCCCTAAAAGGACTCGAATTTCAGGATGTTACAGAAGGTCTCGACCCAAATGGCTTGTTAGGCTTGATTGCTTCACTTGTGTTGTATTGCATATAGCATTCTTTTAAATATCAAGAATTTTCAATAATGTCTCTGAATTCTAGTCATGTCCCCTTCACATTAGAAAGCACCCTATCGTTTTGTTCCATGGAGACATCGTTTGGTCATTTTTCTTTCCTTATTTTGCTTATCTTTTGGGTTCTACATTAAGACAATCATTAGATAGGTGTTGGTACGAATACTAAGACAGGTCCTAACTAGCAAAGTGTCTATTGATGCAATCAAAAGAGACTCTGTTCATCTTGAAGAAGTTCATCTTTTTAGTATTTGATCCTTTGGTCGGTTCCCTATTGATGTTTCAGCCCACCATTTGTTCCAGCAACTTTACTAATCAAGATGCGCTCTTCCACTTCGAATCAGCGATCGAGGTCAATCCAACAGACACCATCAAAGGCGGCAATTGGACTGCCGAAGCAAACTACTGTGAATGGATTGGGGTCGTTTGCAGCAACTGCAGGCAAAGAGTCATGGCTTTAGATCTCTCACATGTGAAATAATATTTTCACGACTCTTTTCCACAAAGCAAACATGAAATTATTTTTTCTTATTTTTTCAGTAACTAAAAACAAACATTTATTCAAAATTTCAAAAAAAATAAATTAACCGAGGAATGAAATTGATCATCGCACTTTAACTACAATTCACGAATTTTATCGAGTATAATTTTTTTAGTGAGAAGTGGATAGTGACCTTTGTTGACACTCGAAATTTTATTTATTTGGTCTTAAATGTCCATTTACTTTGCTTATATAAATACATATTAATTTCTAAAAAAAAACTTTAATTAAAAAAAACCAAAAAAATTAATTAAAAAAATTAAAAAAATTAAAAAAATTCGGGTAGGCTAAGGCTGGGCCTGCCCAGCCCCCCTCTCTTCTTCTTTCCCTTCCCCGTGTGGGCCTGGCCCGCTTTTCTTTCCTTTCCTTTCCCGGCCCGGCCCATCCGTCTTCTTCTTTTTCCCTTCTTCTCCCGCGCGTCGAAACAGGGCCTGCAGAAGGCAGAGTTGGAAAGGGACTTAGCTGACGGAGATCCTGGCAATGTGTAAATCATGTCAAGTCAAGGACAATCAATATCCGATTATTGAGATCCTTTAGCATCGATAAAAAGAAGATGTCTCATTGGTTAGCAAGTCGTCAGGGGTACGTAAATAAAAAGTGCTAACCAATGTGTGAAAAATCACATGTCACCTAACAAGTCGTCAATGTTGCTGTTACACAATTTGGGTCAAGGCTATGAGAAAGGGTGGTTTCACACATAATACACCTATAGGATTTTTATTTAAAATTTTCTTTAAACATTTGAACCATCATTTCAATTATTTCCCATGATGCACGTTACTTACCCTATGTCACGCATATTGAATAAGACATCATTTTCTAAAACAACAAGCATAGCTGCCTTTGCTTTTATTCAAAACTCTTGTGTATTTGCATGGGCAAATCCCATACCATGCCAAATAAGACATAACACTAGTATTTCAATAAAATCTTCATGTGCCATCACATAAAGACTCTCGACAAATGAAGTTATCTAGTGAAATCTTAAGTGAGAATGCATGGAGCATGATAAAGTGAGAATGCATGGAGCATGATAAAATTAAAGATTGACTCTTTTGTATGAGTTAGTCCAAATGACTATGGTTCAACCCCTGTCAATGACTTTCTTCATTATCAATATGTGTGGAAAAAAGAAAAAGAGTAAAAGGTTGCTCAAAAAAGAAACTCCAAAAGAAAATAGATGCGTATGTGCAAACTCTAAAGAATGGGCCATCCATGAAATCGGAGGTGATTTAGGGGGTTCTCCAGGTTGACCTCCAGGGAAGGTCTCAATCCAAATGGCTTGTTAGGCTCAATTGCTTCACTTGTGTTGTATTGCAAATAGCATTCTTTTAAATATCAGGAATCTTCAATTTATAATGTCTCTGAATTCTACTTGCGTAGTTTGTCATGTCCCCTTCACATAAGAAAGCACCCTATCATTTTTTTCCATGGAGACATCGTTTGGGGCATCGTTTGGTCATTTTTCTTTCCTTATTTTGCTTATCTTTTGGGTTCTAAAGACAATCATTAGGTAGGTGTTGGTACGAATACTAAGGCAGGTCCTAACTAGCAAAGTGTCTATTGATGCAATCAAAAGACTCTATTCATCTTGAAGAAGTTCATCTTTTTAGTATTTGATCCTTTGGTCGGTTCCCTATTGATGTTTCAGCCCGCCATTTGTTCCAGCAACTTTACTGATCAAGATGCGCTCTTCCGCTTCCAATTAGCAATCGAGGTCAATCCAACAGACACCATCAAAGGTGGCAATTGGACTGCCGAAGCAAACTACTGTGAATGGATTGGGGTCGTTTGTAGCAACCGTAGGAAAAGAGTCATGGCTTTAGACCTCTCACACGTGAAATAATATTTTCACGACTCTTTTCCATAAAGCAAACATGAAATTATTTTTTCTTATTTTTTCAGTAACTAAAAACAAACATTTACTCAAAATTTCAAAAAAAATAAATTAACCGAGGAATGAAATTGATCATAGCACTTTAACTACAATTCACGAATTTTATCGAGTATAATTTTTTCAGTTAGAAGTGGATAGTGACCTTTTCTTTCATCTATTATCTCTTTCTGAGACCCAATTTACTCTTTACTTTTTACAGTTAAATTACATCAAAATATTAAAGTAATATGTAAGTGAGAACTGAATGGAAAAGCCAAAGGGTGAGATGAAACTCAATTTGACTTAAATATGTAGATTAAGAGAACAAAAAACAACATAAAATTTCTACAGGAGTTTGAGGAACTTTGTGAATACGAATAATATCTTATTACAATTATTTTTTATGCTTGAATTACAAGTAAAAATGATTCAAGTCATCACTTCAAATGGATTTTACGAAAAAAGTTTCATTCTGGGATTATCAAAACAACAATTCAAATTGAACATCAAAATTTTCCTCTTAAAAAATCAATTATGTGATGGTTGCTCAAGGTCACTTCCATCTCCTAGTTATAAACCGTTAACTTGTGTCAATCTTCTTTCCAAAACATTCAAATGATGGTGGGTCGTGTAGTATCTTGCTCCCTCGTGATTTGGCTTTTAGTTTTGAAAGTAAAAATCAAAATGATAAGTGAAATGTAGTTTTTCTTCTTTTTTAAATATTGCCCCATAATCTATGGCTTGAATCTTTCCTTTCCTAGGTTGGGTGAGCTACGATGGTTCAAATGCATTTTAGGAGTAGCCACCAATAACTTAATTTCTTAGTCAATCAAAAACAAAAAAATTTATTGATGTTATGGGGAAAACAATTAATCACCTAGTGGGGGGAATTGTTCAAAATTTTTTTAATCAATTGCGGTTTTGCTAATTCAGTATTAAATATTTCAATTCTTCCAATTGAGTTCTAATAATTTTACCTTTTGCCAATTTTAGCCAAAATTCGCTAACATGGATGCCAGCTGCACCATATAAGATGAAGAGAGAACGCTCTGTGAATTAGCTTTATCATTAGAGAAAATAACCCCTAAGATTGACACAGTTTGTTGGGGGTATTGAGTATTCTTTAGTTTAGGAACTAAAGGTTATTCATTGGAAAATTACAAGTTGGGTATAAATTGCTCTAGTTTAGAGCTACATGCATAGGTCAAAGGCTGAATTTAAGTGATTTGTGGGGCTTCTAGGGTATGCAATAGCCTAGAAAGTTGATTCTCCATGCCATGCCCTTGGATTATAAAAAAGAAAAAATGATGAAATTTACATTCAAATCAAAATATGAGATCTTTGTGGGACTACTTTATAAAATAACTATTATTTAATTGACCATTATATTGTAACCGAAGCCTCGGGCGGGAATGAGATATTTAACATTGAAATTGAAAGAGTTTGCTCATATATATTGGATCTAAATCTAAAGTTTTGAGTATTTGAATAGATGTGCATCATATTCACATGTTCATAGCACATTCATTTCGCATACATGGATTGAGATAGGGCTTAAGGAAAGCCCAATAAACCTTTGATTAAAAGTGGTTTTCAAAGGCCCAAGATATGGTGGGAATCCATTGTCTTTGTGATATATTGAATACCCTATACTTCTCAATACTTTCATTTATATTGAGCATTGCTTGTATTAACACATTACAGACAAAGTTTAGAAATTTGCAGTAAAGAAAATTGGAACAGGAGATGGTATACTGATCAACTTGCCAAAGATGATCAAAAGCGTAAAAATTTCCCTTAACATAATTCACTAAAATATATAGAACTTGCGATATCAATTAACAACTCTCATTAGAAAATCCCGATTGTTGATTCTTTTCATGAAAATATCAAGTACTTTTCTCATTTTTCAAAACAAAGTAAGCATTTCGAATAACAACTAGTATAAAAGCACTCGAAAATAAGCTTTTACTTGGACATGACACTCACGGTATGCCATATGTCATGTTAACAGTAGATAGCCACCATCATGGACACAAATTTTTGTTTAAGGAGTAAAAAATCAAGACTTTTCCCACCTTGAACTCTATTTCCCAAGTTCTCAAAATATTACTTTCCATCCCAAGAAAAAATCTTATTACAACAAAGAGCAAATTGCCCCTCTTTAGAAATTTCAAGCCTCCAAGTGCTAGTTTCCATCATGCATAAACCTCCTTCCTTTCCACCACCCACCATCGACCCCGTGCGCCTATGGTCACAATTGGGTCTCTCTCATCCCTCTATAAACAATTGTACCCCTCCCCCCTGGCAAAAAAAAAAAAAACAACCCGCCACCCTTCTCTCCCTTCTGGTCACATATCGCGATAGACAATCTCAATCTAGATCATCCATAATTTTATTGCAGCTCGCAACCTTTCAAGGTTGTAAGATCATCTAAAGTGTGATGACTAGGATTTGATTTTGAAGCATACAGAACAATTCAAACTATTCCAAGATCCTCTTTGAAGGTTAAGAGTGTGAATAATAATCGTTCTGATTCTCTATTTTTTTATTTTTTTCTCAAGTTTGCAATAGAAATTCGTTTGATTACGCGATTTCATTTTTTTAATTTCTTAGACAAATTTTTAGCCAAGAGAAATGAGAAGTAGAAATTTTCTACTTTTCAATTTTGGAAATAAAAATAAAAAATAAAAAATCTTTTCTTTGCATATTTTTACTTTCACTTGGGTCATTGGCCGTTCAAAAAGGAAATATTTAAAAAAGTCTATCAATTATTATGTTTTTATTGAGTACGTATTTTTATGCAGGAACTAATCTAGTCAGGAATTGTTATAAAGAATAACATGATTACGAGAAGACAACAACCGCCAAGGTCTGCATCTATTGTGTCCTACCCACAACGTGACAAAAGTGGTCAAAAGTAGATGGTGGGGGGACAACCATCGCGAAGAGCGCTCCAGCTCATGAAAGGAATCGTACATTAGTGAAATGTAAACTCTTTTTTTTTTTTTTTACTTTTTTGGGCCCCCAGCCTTCTATTTTTGCACTGAATAAGGGCAGACCAAGACCACCCCAAAACTGACTTCTCTCTCTTCTTCCGTCAGCGTCCTAGCCCGCTTCGCACACTCGAAATTAGTCTCTCTTTCATAAGAAAAGTTTGAAAATCCATAAATGATAGAAGTTGAGCATCACATCGAAACTTGCTGGACCAAGGGTTTCTTCTCAGACGCATGCATACAAACAAAGTATGAGTCAAAAAGGCAGAGTTGGAAAGGGACTTAGCTGACGGAGATGCTAGCAATGTGAAAATCATGTCAAGTCAAGGACAATCAATATTCGATTATTGAGATCCTTTAGCATCAAGAAAAAGAAGATGTCTCATTGGTTAGCAAGTCGTCACGGGCACGTAAATAAAAAGTACTAACCAATGCGTGAAAAGTCACATGTCACCTGACAAGTCGTCAATGTTGCTGTTACACAACCTGGGTCAAGGTCATGAGAAAGGGGGGGGGGGGTTCACACATAATACACCTATAAGATTTTTATTAAAAAATTTTCTTTAAACATTTGAACCATTTCCCACTATGCACATTACTTACCTCGCGTCACGCATATTGAATAAGACATTTTCTAAAATAGCAAGCATAGCTACCTTTGCTTTTATTCAAAACTCTTGTATAATTGCATGGGCAAATCCCATCCCATGCCAAATAATATATAACACTAGTATTTCAATAAAATCTTCATGTACCATCATATAAAGACTCTCGACATATGAAGTTATCTAGTGAAATATCAAGTGAGAATACATGGAGCATGATAAAACTAAAGATTGACTCTTTTGTATGAGTTAGTCCAAATGAATATGGTTCAACTGCTATCAATAACTTTCTTCTTTATCAATCTATGTGGAAAAAAGAAAAAAAGTAAAAAGATTTTCAAAAAAGAAACTCCAAAAGAAAGAAAAGATGGTTAAAGGCTTTCTTCTTGTGCAATTCTTACTCTTACAATATTTAAAAGAAAAGAAGAACTTAAAAGGTAGGCTTGTGCAGTTTCCAAAAAACTCTCCACAAATGAAGTTATCTAGTGAAATCTCAAGTGAGAATGCATTGAGCATGATAAAAACAAAGATTGACTCTTTTGTATAAGTTAGTCTGGATGACTATGGTTCAATTGCGGTCAATGACTTTCTTCTTCATCAATCTGTGTGGAAAAAAGAAAACAAAGCAAAAAGTTCCTCAAGAAAGAAACTCCAAAAGAAAGAAAAGATGGTTAAAAGCTTTCTTCTTGTGCAATTCTTACTCTTACAATATTTAAAAGAAAAGAAGAACTTAAAAGGTAGACTTGTGTAATTTTCCAAAAAGATTTAGCCAAATGACAATATAACACTCAAAATTGTTTTTGGAGTCCCATATATGACTTCACTTTTCAAGCAAATTTCCTTAGACTGCGTTTGATATTCAGGATAAAATTATAAAATTTATCCTATCTTATGTTTGGTGCTTGCTCAAAACAAAGCAAGATAAAGTCAGATATAAGCGGATATAGGCCGGATATAAAGTGTATTAAAAATCTTAAATCTTTGCACAAAATGCAATTGAGTCCCAATTATTTGATGAGTGCAATCAAGTAATCAACCTTTGCAAAAAGTAAAATCAAGTCTTCTCCACAAAGAATGCCAAAACTTGCCCACATAGCACTCAAAGTCTATGCGGCAACCTTTAATTTCACTTCTTAATATAGGTTTAGAAATGTATGATTGGGAAAATTACAAAACAGTTTTAGGCCTATTGTAATTATGCTAATATAGCTATAAACCTTTTTTTTTATTAATTAAGTCCTAAAAATTTTGTATTTGTATTAATTCAATTTATCTTGCCAATTTTGGCCAATCGAGGCAAATGTAGACAATTTTTAATATTTTATTCTTTTTTTATGTTTTGATTTTTTTCCTTTTTTTTTTTTCCTTTCATCTTCATCCTCTAGCCAATCGCTGAACTAGAGGCGAGGGCCGGCAAGGTTAGCTTGTCAACCATGCCAGTCACCAGAGAGGGTGAGCCTCGCCAAAGTGGCTAGGCGAGGCTCGACCTCGCTAGATTTGGTGAGGCCAACGCTAGTGGTAGGGCATAGGCAAGGCTTGCCCTTACCAATGGCTAGTGGGGTCGATCTTACCGATCATCGCCTCTAGTTGATCACCAAGTTCCTGTGACCGGCTAGAGGATGAAGATGATGGGAAGAAAAAGAAAAGGAAAGAGAAAAGGAAAGAGAAAAAGAGGGAAAAAAAAGAAAATCAAAATTAATAAAAAAATCAAAATATTATTAAAAATTGTCCACTTTAACGCCAGTCGCCCCACATAGGACACCTAGTGTACATGTCTACACTAGCCGATCAAAATTGGTCAGATGAATTGAATTGGTACAAATACAAAATAATTACGACTTAATTGGCAAAGAAAAAAAGGTTTAGCACTGTGTTGACACAATTGCAATCGCAATAGGTTTAGGATTGTTTTGGTAATTCTCCCCTTTATGGCTTGATTACACCCACATAATGATTTAAGACTTAATTATACTTTCCAATTTTATAAGACCTTATTGCAGCAATTGAAAGGTTCAACACTTGATTACAATTCGTACATAAGATGAAGACTTTTGGTACTATAACAACCTATTATATTCGAACACTTTATGTGAACAAGAAGCAATGCATCGTTGGATTAAATTTAATATGGCGTTACCAACTCATTGAAAAACCATAATTAATTACTTCAGTGGCATGTTTACAACCTCATTATGATTAGGATTGGCAAAAGTTACGTCTTTAATTTGCAGAGGACAAATTTAATTAGAGCGTGCAAGTTCCTATAATTGCACCTGAATATTCAACCCAATGGGGAAATTTGCACGTCTTTTTCTTCCGTGAGTTAAGCTTACTATGCTATAATGCACGTCAAATTTCCTAATTCCATGAAATGAACATATATTTAGTCAAAATCTAACTCAGCAACTACAAGTTCCAGTAGATTGAAAGTTATGCTAGATGAGTCAACAAGGACAACAACCAATAACCGTATCTAAGCACCAAACAAGACAGGTGCTTCAAGGAAAATAAGAATCATATACGGTACCTTAGTCTCCAAATTCTTACCTTATTTCTATTCATTTACTAACAAGCAATGCAACTCTAGAATCATTGATCTATATCGTGATTAGCTATATACTTTAGATCAATCAATAATGTGCACATCTCAATAGACACATCAATATTGCAAATAAAATTGAGAATGCTAACCCATCATGGGCCGACCATTACAAATAAAAGTCCATCAAACCACGACTTTCTATGAACCATGGTACCGCGCATTGATCCAAAAAATCAAAACACATGAAACCCCGAAAGACCATGACTTCTCAATGTGTAGTCATGACCTAATTGTCGCAAAGTCAACGCACAAAACACCAAAGACCTTGACTTCTTCACACTTGAATTGCACATGGATGTGTACAAGGTCCATTCATACACGTATGCTGATTTAAATTCTAATTGAAGCATAAAACCCAGAAATTTAGAGATTCACATGAGCAGAATATTTTGCTAGCTAGAAAATTGCTGTCATAACATTTAAAATCTGATTACTTAAATGTTGATACCTAAATTTTGACAACCCATCTAGGTATCAGCTATATATAAAATTAGAGGATAGAACCAAAAAAAAAATTAAAACAAATTACATATAGATATCAGGGGTGTGCAACAGGAACCGCCTAACTCAGGAACTGCCCAAACCGGACCGGACTGGCTGGTTTTGGCTGATTCCCGAAGCTGGCGGTCTGGTTCCCACTTCCCATTCTTGGAACCGGTGCCGGTTGGTTCGATTCCTGGTTCCGAGGTGGGAATTGGACCAATCGGACTAGACAGAGAGTTTTTAATTTATATTTTAAAGTTGCTCAAGAGTAGAAAATAAAAAATTCTTCAAAGTCTTAGGAAAATACAATTACATATCGATTAAAAGGACAAATCAATAAAGCAGTGTATAAATGAAGTAGGTTGTCTTTGAAAACGTACTCTAACATTAACAAATTTTTTCCCGAAAAAGAAAATTGCTGATTCCACCGAACCGGACCAGACCAGTCGGTCGATCAAGTTCCCAGTTCCAAGACTGGCCGGTTTGGTCCACAGTCCTAGAATTTGGGAACTGGTCCTCTTGGTCCAGTTCCTAGTTCCACCTTTGAACTGGACCAGATCAAGAACCGATCATCCCTAATATCAAGAGAAATTTGCAGTAAAGAAAATTGGAACATTAGATAGTATACTGATCAACTTGCAAAAGATGATCGAAAGTGTGAAAAATTTCCCTTAACATAATTCACTAAAATATATAGAACTTGCGATATCAATTAACAACTCTCATTAGAAAATCCCGATTGTTGATTCTTTCATGAAAATATCAAGTACTTTTCTCCTTTTTCAAAACAAGTTAAGGGTTTCGAATTACAACTGGTATTAAAGTATCTGAAATTAAGCTTTTACTTGGATAGGACACTTGTGGAATGCCATGTGTCACGTTAGTAGTGGATAGCCACCATCATGGATGCAAATATTTGTTTAAGGAGTAAAAAATCAAGACTTTTCCCACCTTGAACTCTATTTCCCTGTTCTCAAAATATTACTTTCCATCCCAAGACAAAATCTTATTACAACAAAGATCAAATTGCCCCTCTTTAGAAATTTCAAGCCTCCAAGTGCTTGTTTCCATCATGCATAAATCTCCTATCCTTTCACCACCCACCATCGTCTGCCACCGTGGACTCCTCTCCTCACTAATACCATCGACCCCCTGCGCCTGTGGTCATGCTATGGTCTCTCTCATCCCTTTCTGAAACAAATATAAAATATAAATTTTTTCTCATCACACGTTTTTGCTTTCACTTGGGTCACTGGCCATTCAAAAAGGAAATATTTAAAAAGATCTATCAATTATTATATTTTTATTAATTACGTATTTTTATTCAGGAGCTAATTTAGTTAGTAATTGTTATCAAGAATAACATGATTACGAGAAGACAACAACCGCCGAGGGACACGTTTGCACCTGCATCTATTGTGTCCTACTTACAACGTGACAAAAGTGGTCAAAAGCAGATGGTGGGGGGACAGCTATCGCGAAGAGCACTCCAAGGTCACGAAAGGAATCGTACATTAGCGAAATGTAAACTCATTTTTTTAAAAACTTTTTTGGGCCCTCAGCCTTCTATTTTTACACTAAATAAGGGCAGACCAAGACCACCCCAAAACTAACTTCTCTCTCTTCTTCCGTCAGCCTCCTAGCCCGCTTCGCACGCTCGAAATTAGTCTCTCTTTCATAAGAAAAGTTTGAAAATCCATAAATGATAGAAGTCAAGCATCACATCGAAACTAGCTGGAACACGGGTTTCTTCTCCGATGCACGCGTATAGAGTATGAGTCAAAAAGGCAGAGTTAGAAAGGGACTTAGCTAACAGAGGTGCTGGCAATGTGTAAATCATATCAAGTCAAGGACGATCAATATTCGATTGTTGAGATCCTTTAGCATCGATAAAAAGAAGATGTCTCATTGATTAGCAAGTCGTTGCGGGCACATAAAAAAAAACATAGTAACCAATGTGTGAAAATGACATGCCACCTAACAAGTCGTTAATGTTGTTATTACGCAACTTGGGCCAAGGCCATGAGAAAGGGGGGTTTGACACATGATAAACCTATAGGATTTTTATTAAAAAAATTTTTTTAAACATTTGAACCATCATTTCAATTATTTCCCACGATGCACATTACTTACCCTGTGTCACGCATATTGAATAGATTGAAAGTTATGCTAGATGAGTCAACAAGGACAACAACCCATAACCGTATCCAAGCACCAAATGAGACAGGTGCTTCAAGGAAAATAAGAATCATATATGGTACCTTAGTCTCCAAATTCTTACCTTATTTCTATTCATTTATTAACAAGCAATGCAACTCTAGAATCATTGATCCGTATCGTGATTAGCTATATACTTTAGATCAATCAATAATGTGCACATCTCAATAGGCACATCAATATTATAGATAAAATTGAGAATGCTAACCCATCATGGGCTGACCATTACAAATAAAAGTCCATCAAACCATGACTTTCTATGAACCATGGTACCGCGTATTGATCCAAAAAATCAAAACACATGAAACCCCGAAAGACCATGACTTCTCAATGTGTAGTCACGACCCAATTGTCGCAAAGTCAACGCACAAAACACCAAAGACCTTGACTGCTTCACACTTGAATTGCACATGGATGTGTACAAGGTCCATTCATACACGTATGCTGATTTAAATTCTAATTGAAGCATAAAACCCAGAAATTTAGAGATTCACATGAGCAGAATATTTTGCTAGCTAGAAAATTGCTGTCATAACATTTAAAATCTGATTACTTAAATGATGATACCTAAATTTTGACGACCTATCTAGGTATTAGCTATATATAAAATTAGAGATCTATCCTGATCCAAAACAAAAAAAAAAAATTAAATTACATATAGATATCAAGTAGGGGTGTGCAACGGGAACCGCCTAACCTAGGAACTGCCCAAATCGGACCGGACTAGCCGGTTTTGGGCAGTTCCCAATGTGACACATCCTGAAATTCGAGCCCTTTGAGGGATGAGTGAACGTGAATTTCACCAATGCATTGTTAGTTAATTTCGCTCAGACCCAATCATTTCCGAGATACTGACCTTGAGGGGAAATGCTACTAAGGACAGAACTCGTGCGACTAAAAAACTTGACCTAGGAAAACAACTCGACCGTGAAACTTGTGTAAGGACGATCCTGTAGTCATGCAGGCTGATTTTAGGGACTAATAGAAGTCGATTCGCGGATAGAAATAATGGGACGACAGGTGATTCCGTCTACTGTTATCGAACCCACAAACGACTCTATGTCGATCCTTGATAATCGTGTACTTTGAAATAAGAATCTATCTTTCGTAATTTCATGTCGTCAAGGACATCGTCCATGTATCGAGAAATCATGAACGTAGTTTGGCACGAGTCGATTACGCGTGAATCCTCAAAGCCGCCTATCAGTCTAAATTATACCAAAATGACATTTGGGCAAAATTGACAAATCATGAGAACCTAAGATTGGACTTCGAATTTTCGGAAATGTCCGGGACGGACTTTTGGAAAATGCTTTCTCGATAGTTGACAATGTCGGTTGAACCGAGTTTTTGGGAAAGGGATTTTCGGACCGAGGAAACAAGCCTACAATGATGTGGGCCGGGCAAGAGTAGTGTGGGCCACACGCCCAAGGTGGGATGGCCACCGTGGAAGATCGAGACAAACAAACGAGCCCGTTGGACCAAACTGAACATTTACCCTTTTGAGCCTGTTGTCTAAACCTGAGCCAATTCGAGCCCAACAAATTCCCGAGCCCGTTCCTATTCATTTTCCGGCTCGTTTCCTAGGCCCGCCTTTCACTGTCAGCCCAAGGGCACAAGGAAGAGAGAGAAGATGATGTCACTTGCTTGGGGGAGTATAGAAGGCATTTAATGGCATTGAAGGGGTCTTCTAGAAGCCCTCACTTCACTCTCTCTCTCCCCTCTTCACCTCCAAAAATCACAGCCCCTCTCCTCCCTTGTTTCCCTTCTTCTTGCAATTTTCAACTTATGACATTCCACCGAAATCTGAGTTGTTCATGGCCTTCCCATTGGAATCTCATCTCATGCCGCCTGCCATTGTGTTCAGAAGAGAATTTTCATTCAGATAGCGTAGGCCGGTCACTAGAAGGAGCTGCCGGCCGGAAACTGGGTGTTGCCGAACCGTCACTATTCCACCTGCAGCAGTTTTGTTCCGCCTTTTCCCATGTTTTTCTCCCATTCCAGCCAAACCACCGCCCATACCAGTCACAAGTGGTTTCCCCTCGACTCTCGAGTGCCGCCGGTTGTTAGCCTGCTACTCGCCGAAGCTCCGGGCAGCCCATTCAACTTCGGTCAACCACTTTCTCTTCAAGCAGTGCTGTTTTATGAGGTTGCAGTGGGAAGCAGAGGTTGTTGTTGCTGTTTTGACCCAGAGACTGCCTTGGATCGCTATGGTGGAAGTCCCCAGGTGTCAGGTTTGTCGCCGTCGCCGTGCCCGTGTCACCAGCCCGCTTAACGGGTGAGTTTAGCCCCTAATTCCTATTTAGTGCCTAAACTTGCTTAGGGTTGGGTTAATTAGTGTTAATGCTGGTTTAGGAGGGTTAATTAAGTTGTATTAGCCTTAAGATAGGTGGTTAGATAGATGATTAAGATTAACTTAGCTTAATCTTGCTTAATTATGCTTGATCATGCTCAAATATTGCTTATGGCATTGAAGGGGTCTTCTAGAAGCCCTCACTTCACTCTCTCTCTCCCCTTTTCAGCTCCAAAAATCGCAACCCCTCTCCTCCCTTGTTTCTTTTCTTCCTGCAATTTTCAGCTTCTTACATTCCATCGAAATTCGAGTTGTTCATGGACTTCCCGTTGGAATTTCATCTCATGCCACCTGCCATCGTGTTCAGAAGAGAATTTTCATTTAGATAGCGTCGGCCGGTCGCTGGAAGGAGCCGCTGGCCGACTCGTACGGCAGTCGGAAGCCGGCTGTTGTCGGATCGTCACTGTTTTGCCTACAGTAGCTTTATTCCGCCTTTTCCCCTGTTTTTCTTCCATTCCAGCCAAACCACTGCCCATACCGGCCACAAGTGGTTTTCCCTCGACCCTTGGGTGCCGCTAGTTGTCGACCCGCCGGTCGCCGGAGCTCCAGGCAGCCCGTTCAACTCCGGTCAGCCATTTTCTCTTCAAACAATACTGTTTTCTGAGGTTGCAGTGGGAAGCAGAGGTTGTTGCTGTTGTTTTGACCCTAGGACCGCCTTGAATTGCTGTGGTGGAAGTCCCCGGGTGTCAGGTTCATCGCCGCCGTTGCGCCCGTGTCGCCGGCCCGCTTAACGGGTAAGTTTAGTCCCTAATCCCTATTTAGTGCCTAAACTTACTTAGGATTGGGTTAATTAGTGTTAATGCTGGTTTAGGAGGATTAATTAAGTTGTATTGGCCCTAAGATAGGTGGTTAGATAGATGATTAAGATTAGCTTAGCTTAATCTTGCTTAATTATGCTTGATTATGCTTAAATGTTGCTTATGTGTGGTTTATGTGATAATTAAGCTTGTTTAGCTTAATTGATTGATTAATTTGTGTTTAATCAATGTTTTGTTTAATTTTTGAATTTAATTTATTATTAATTGAATTTCGAAAATTATTGTTCATGGATTACTGTTCATGATTATTGTTCACGGCACTGTTCATCTGGAAGTGAAATTATGGATAATTTTATGTGCCTTGATTATATGAAGTGAATTGGATGTGGCATTGCATAAGCATCCACTTGAATTGTGTGATTTTCACAAAAAGGGAGAAAATGGTTTGTTTGAGGAACACCGGAAATGAACCACTTTCATGCGAGAGGTGGGAGAAATGTTTGTCTGAGGGACACCGGAAATGGACCGCTTTTTGTGAGAAATGATTTGAGGTTTCATATGTAAGCATATGTGCATTGGCTAATGCTCAAAGTTAATAAGTGGGTTGTGATTGTATGCTTGCGTGATCACTAAGTTGAAACCGCCGTCTCGGAAGAGTATCCCTTGACATCCTTTAGGCATGCAGTCTCGAGAAAGTATCCCTTGACGTTTGGTGGGCATGCGGTCTCGGGAGAGTATCCCTTGACATCCTTTAGGCATGTAGTCTCGGGAGAGTATCCCTTGATGTTTGTTGGGCATGCGGTCTCGGGAGAGTATCCCTTGACGTTCATTGGGCATGCGGTCTTGGGAGAGTATCCTTTGACGTCTTTTGGGCACGGAAGGGCACGGCTGCGTCTCTACGGAGGAAGGGCGCCATAGCACCGTTGCGCCTCGGTTGTAGCCCTGTGGGGCAGTAATAATCGGAACACGTGTGGATACGAGGATACGAGAGTGCATGAGAAAATATGACATCATTGGTTCCGATTTGCATGAGATGATCACATCATGATTTATGGCACGCACGCATAAATTGATAACGTGCAGGGTATGGCAATAGCCATGTAAGATCGCTTGTGGTGCGACTCGCATATGATTGATGAACTGCATCATCTAACGGCCATGTGCATTGCGTGTATTGTGCTGACTTGTAACGTGTAGAGTATGGCATACCGGGTAAGGTTGCATGCGAACCGACTTTTGATTGTTGGTTGACCCTGTCTGTGGTTTGATTGCTGATTGTTGGTTGTTTGTGGTTGGGTTGAGTGATGGGTGGTTTTAGAGAGATACCTCAGTTTGAGTTGGTGTACTAATCGGGGCTTAAGGGAAGAACTCACTAAGATTTTATCTCAACCCGTCATAGTTAACCATTTTCAGGCCCCTAAAATGGCGCACCTGTAGTAGAGAATCCTGCCCCCACACCACTAGTGATCGACCTGACGGAGTCGAGTCCGATGGGTCCGAGTGACCGTGGTGCTGAACTCAAGGGTTTATTTTGTACAACTGGATTAACTTAGCCTAGTTCCTTTTTGGTTTGGTTTTGAGGATGGATCGGCCCCTGTTGTCGGGCTTGTAAATCGGAAAGCGATCCTCCGTTGGTTAATCTAGTAAATTGTATAAAAGAGTAGTGATGATTGTTCTTGTTGTTCATCCCTCTATCCCTGATTGATTAATTGATTGTTTGTTGGACTGGGGATGGTTCGTCTTCCGCTTGCGCATAATGAAAGATTAAAATGAACGGTCGTCGACGAGTCCTGGGACGTCGCTTTTAATTGACCATGGTAAGAGGTTTTCGCATGCTTAGGGTTTGGGGCGTGACACCCAAAGCCGGCAGTCTAGTTCTTGCTTTCCATTTTTGGAACTGGTGGCCGGTTGGTCCAGTTCCCAATTCCAAGGTGGGAATCAGACCAACTGGGAATCAGACCGACCAGATTGGACCGATAGTTTTTAATTTAATATTTTAAAGTTGCTCAAGAATTCAAAAAAAAAAAATCTTCAAAGTCTTAGGAAAGTACAATTACATATAGATTAAAAGGACAAATCGATAAAGCAGTGTATAAATAAAGTGGGTTGTCTTTGAAAACTTACTCTAACATTAATAATTTTTTTCCCGAAAAAGAAAATTACAGGTTCCATTGGATCGGACCGGTCAGTCGGTTCGGTTCTTAGTTCCAAGACCGGCCGGTCCGGTCCACGGTTCTAGAATTTGGGAACCGGTCCTCTTGGTCCGGTTCCTAGTTCTACCTTAGAACCGGACCGGATCGAGAACCGATCATCGCTAATATCAAGAGAATTTGCATTAATATTAATGGGTCTATATAATTGCATTGGAGTTAATGGCCTAAAGCAAAGACGCCATGAATGTAAATTACATAAACTAAGCCAACTGAGGAATGAAGTTTAGCCAAACCTATAATCTCTTCCTTATAATCGAAAATTCCACGCGTCTATCTTAAATTAGGAAGTATTGGTTTATTGATCACAAGGTTTTTGGCCACATAAAAAACAATTGGCAAGATATTCGTTCATACACGGTTAAGCACTACCGTTGAGCGAGATATCCGTTATTGCGCTTCACTGGAGGATCGTCGCTGCGCCTTGCCTTTGCGTCGCTTTAGTCCTTGCTCAATCACTTTTGGGCAATACCAAGCTTACCCCTCAGCCATACCTCTGTAAACAATTGTGTCGTCTCCCTCTCCCTTCTGGTCACGATAGCGTCTCATGACCTCGATCTGAGGTCATGTATCGTAATGGACGATCTCAATTTTGGTCATCCAAAATTTTGTTGCAGCGTGCAACCTTTCAGGGTTCTTGGGTCACTAAAGTTGATAAATCGCTTTTTATCGGTCCATCATCATTTGAGGTGCGATGACTGGGATTTGAATTTTAAGTAGACATAGAAATTCAAATTATTTCAAAATCCTCTTCGAAGGCTAGGGGTACGAATAATAAACATTCTATTTTTCTATTTTTCTATTTTTTTCTTAGGTTTGCACTTGAAATCCTTTCGGTGACACAATTTCATTTTTTAATTTCCAGGACAAATTTTTTGCCTAGAGAAATGAGAAACAATTTTTTTTACTTTTCTATTTCTTGAATAGAAATGAAAAATAAAAACTCTTTTCGTCACTCGCCTATACTGTAGGTTGTCCCGTCTGCGAGGAAAATATTTAAGACGGTCTTTAAACTTTGTGTTGTTATTAAATATGTATTTTCATTTAAAAACTCATCTAGTTAGAAATTATCAACCCTTCAATCACAGAAGTTCTCAAAACAATTTTGGTTGGGGTTAATTTGTGGGGTACCATGAATAGCACCCTTCTAAGAATTAAAAAGAGAATGAGTTGGGATTATCATATAAAAACTTTGACAGTCAAAATAAAATTCCAACCTGTAATATTTCTGAATTGGGGATCATGTAGTTTGCCATGTCCCTCGCATTGAAAAGCAACCTACTGTTTTTCTACATAGACCCACATGGGGGCATGGTTTTGTAGTTAGTCTTTCTTTGCCTTTTCTTTTCTTTTCTTTTTCTCTTTTAATTGAGATAATCATTCGGTGGATTTCGGTATAAATACAAGGAGCAGGTCCTAGTTAGGAAACTGTCTATTGATGCAATCAAAAAAAGCTCTCTTCATTATGGAGAAGTCCATCTTTTTGGCACTTTTTCACGTTCTATGGGCTTCCCTATTGATGTTTCAGCCCGTCACATGTTCTAGCAACTTCACTGATCAAGAGGCTCTCCTCCACTTTAAATCCACGATTGAAGTCGACCCAACAAACACCATCAAAGACGGCAATTGGACCGTCGATGAAAATTTCTGTGAATGGATCAGTGTCGTTTGCAGCAACCGCAGGCAGAGAGTCATAGCTCTAAACCTCTCGTACATGGGTCTCCAGGGAAGACTCTCTCCTTATCTGGGCAATTTGTCTTTCTTGGCTTCTCTTGATCTTAGCAACAACAGTCTCTACGGGAGAATTCCAATCGAAATCGGCCGTTTACATCGCCTGAAAGAACTCCTACTCCAGCAGAACCAGTTCGAAGGAAACATTCCTCCGAACTTAGCCCAGTGCCGGAACCTTGCAGTCCTTTCACTCGATTCAAACAGGCTAACGGGTGGCATACCCAGAGAATTTGGCGCCTTTCCTGAGTTGCAACAACTGTTACTTGGCTACAATGACTTACGGGGTCAAATTCCGAGCTTCCTGGGCAACATATCGACATTGCAGGTCATTCAATTGCGCAAGGCCAATCTCACAGGTTCGATTCCTTCAACACTTTTCAATAGATCACTGACGAACATCTTTTTGACGTACAATTATCTCTCTGGAAGTCTTCCCTCCGATCTTTGCTACCGCTGGCGTAACATTCAAAAACTTGCACTGTCTTATAACCAATTCAGTGGCCTGCCACTGGAGACCTTAACCCAATGCAAAGAGCTCCTCGTGTTGTCGTTGTCAGGCAATCGTTTTCAGGGAAGCAT